>MU690832.1:0-50548 GCA_026770625.1 Nicotiana glauca
AATAATTCTCAACTTGAAGCTTTAAATTTGAAAAGTTTGAAAAAGTTTTGACTTTTTAGAATTTGACCTCAGATTTACAGATGACATTGTACTGATCGACAAGACACATGGTGGTATTAATGCGGGGTTAGAGGTTTGGAGGCACACCCTAGAGTCTAAGGGTTTCAAATTGATCAGGACCAAGATAGAATACTTGGAGTACAAGTTTAGTGGTGCGACTCAGGAAGTGGATGAATACGTGAGGCTTGATTCACGAGTCATTCCTAGGAGAGATAGTTTCAAGTACTTTGGGTCAGTTATACAAGGGAATGAGGAGATGGGCGAGGATGTCACATATCGTATTGGGGCGAGATGGAAGAAATGAAGGCTCACTTATGGTGTTCTGTGTGATAAGAATATGCCACCAAAACTTAAAGGTAAGTTCATAGAGCGGTGGTCAAACCGACTATGTTATATGAGGCTGAGTATTGACCAGTCAAGAACTCCCATATCCAGAAGATGAAGATGGAAGAAATAAGGATGTTGAGATAGATATGTTGGCATACCAGGTTAGATAGGATTAGAAATGAAGCTATTCGGGACAAGGTGGGCGTGGCCTATGTGGAGGACAAGATGTGGGAAACAAAATTTAGATGGTTCAGGCATGTGAAGAGAAGAGGCACAAATGCTCCAGTGAGGAGATATGAGAGGCTGGGCTTGGAGGTCCTAGAAGAGGTAGAGGTAGACTGAAGAAGTGTTGGGGAGAGGTGATTAGGCGATACATGTCTATGCTCTAGTTCACCGAGGACATGACCTTGGATATGAAGGTATGAAGGTTGAAAATTAAAGTAGAGGTGTAGGTAGCTGAACGTGGTTCTTGCTCATGCCAGTAGTGTAGTGCATCACCTAGTGTTATTCTTGTAATTTATTAATCTTAGATTTTTGTTATTACTTATCGCCTCTTTCACTTCGATTTTCTGATTGCTGTACTTAATGTTAATCTTGTATGTTCACTTGGATTTTCTAAGGGTTGTGTAACGACTCGGCCGGTCGTTTTGAGCATTTGCACTTTACTCGGTAGTTTTCGGGTATGAGTAGCTCCGTATGAAATATTATGCCTTATGTGAATCATCGATTTTGGTTTTCAAGTTATTCGGAGTTGATTTGGAAGAATAATTCTCAACTTGAAGCTTTAAATTTGAAAAGTTTGAAAAAGTTTTGACTTTTTAGAATTTGACCTCAGATTGAAATTTTGACGGTTTCGTTAGCCCCATTGGATGATTTTGGATTTAGGAGTGTGTTCGGATTTTGATTTGGAGATCGGTAGTGAAATTTGGCTTGAATCGCGAAAGTTGGAATTTTGAAAAGTTTAACCGGGAGTGGACTTTTTGATATCAGGGTTGGATTCCGATTCCGGAAATTGGAGCATGTCTGTAATGTCAAATTTGATTTGTGTGCAAAATTTAAGGTCAATCGGAGGTGATTTGATAGGTTTCGGTATCACTTGTGGAAGTTGAAGTTTCAAAGTTCAATGATTTCAAATTGAGGTGTGATTCATCGTTTAGATATTGTTACGTGTGTTTTGAGGCCTCGAATAGGTCCATGTTAAGTTATAAGACTTATTGGTATATTTGGATGTGGTCCCGAGGGGCTCGGGGGAGTTGCGAACAAGTTTCAGACTATTTTTCCTTCTTTATGCATTGTTGGTTCTGCAGAAACGGAGCATCTGGTTTCCTTAATCGCAATCGCTAGGTATGGATCGTGATCGCGTAGAGTTATTTTGAAGGCCGGGAGAAGTTATTCATCGCGTTAGCGAGTGTTCAGACACGATCACGTAGGCTGCTGCAATTTGAGTATCGTGTTCGCGTATACCTTCACGCATTCCTGTAGAGTATTTGGCTGAGCTGAGCAGTGTTCACTTCTTCTTCGCGTTCGCAGTCCTTTGTACGCGATCGCGTAGTGCATTTTCAGGGGCAGTGCAATTCCTTCTTCATGATCACGATTCATTGATTCGCCAAGTGATTATAAAGTACTTTATTTCGAGGGTTTCAACTATTTTTGCACTTTTGGAGCTATGGAGCTTGGATTGAGGCGGTTCTTGAAACAATTTCTACCATATGGATAGGGGTGAGTGTTCTCTAGTCGTTTTGGGTTATATTACATGAATCTATATTCGAAGTAAGCTTTTTGGTTGATGAATTTTAAATAGGAAAATGGGGGTTTTGGCCTAAAGTTTCATAATATGAATTTTTGAGTTTTGAACATCAATTTGGAGTCAGATTTGAGTGAAACTAGTATGGTTGGACTAGTAATTCAATGGATTGTCGGATTTTGTGAGTTTTGTCAGGTTCCGCGGTGCAGGCCCGATGTGATTTTTGGCCGAATTTGGGATTTGATGTAAAGTTCGACCTTTATCATTTGTAATTATTTCCTTGGGATTTATCTGATGTATTTGGGTTGATTTTGGCTAGTTTTGGCCGTTCGGAAGTCGCTACGTATGTGATGGTATTCTTGGAGCATCGTTTGGCTTGCTCGGTGTCGGAATTGGCTTATTTAAGATAAGTAACTCTTCTAAACTTAGTGCTGAGGGTATGAAACCCCGAATTATGTGTTGTGTGAATGGTGTTGAGGTGACACATGGTAGGTGATGGGCGTGTGTGTGTGCACCTTATGAGTTGTGACTCTGTTGTTTCCAGGGCACTGTTTAGTGGCTCACTTTGTTGATAATTGTGTTTTTAATTTCACCACTTGATAAAGTAATTGAGCTGTACATCATGCTAGATATAATGTTTAGGCTTTATGCTGATATTGTTGGGACCTTAACGGTTGTTTCTTGCTGTCATCTCATTTATTTCGTTGATATTTCATACTCAGTCACATTCATGCATTCATATCATATCTCAGTATCAGTTGTTACTTATTGATACCTCATATCATTATCCCGAGTCAGTTTTCATGACATTGTGAGCCCGTGTGTGAGACTGGAGAGTGATGACTGAGTGAGGTCGAGAGCCTGATTATGAGTGACTGTTATGGGATCGGGATGCACGCCACAAAAAGTTATATTGATTTATGCCATGATTAACTTGTTATAGCGCTTGGGCCGTAGGAGCCCCTCCGGAGTCTGCACACCCACAGTGGGCGCGATTGATTATATTTAGGGATGGATCTTCTCCATGAGGCTAGATTGGCTTGTTGTCCTCGGTACTGAAGACTGATGATTCGTGATGTATATATTCCGGGATGGATCTTCCCCGAGCCATTTGAGCCATACACAGTACCGAGTGATTGAGCATTTATATTTATATATACCTGGAGATAGATCTTTTCCATGGAACTAGAATGGCCTTTTCTCGGTACTGGGTGACTTATAGTTAGTGTTGTATATGTTTCGGGATGAATTTCCCTGGCCTTATGGGCCATATAAAGTACCGAGTGGTTGAGTATGATGAGTGGAAAGTGCGAGACAATGGATTGAGTACTCTGGGAGTGTGAGTACATGATTCATCTCTAAGATACATGGCATTAGCATGCACACATGACATACATGAATAGAGATGCATTTTTCCCATGTTGTATGGTGTCAAGTCATTCATGGCTTTTACACACATTGTTATGTGGCATAGAGAGGTATTTCACACTTGTTATCTGGAAAGAAAATGAAACATCTTATTTATTGTGAAAAGGATTTTTGGAAAAATTACAGTTTTCAACCTATCTTATATTTTACGACGATTTCGGTAAAGGATTTGAGTTTTACTGATATTCTTGGAAATCGGAACTATTTTCGAAAAAATTATGCAAAAGCTGAACATGTGTATCTCTGAGATTATTTCCTTGGTTATATGCTCTACGTTGTATGAACTGATGTTGTTTATTTGTGTTGAACCCGACCTATGTTCCAGCTCGTCACTGCTTTTAATCTAAGGTTAGGTTTGTTACTTTTTAGTACATGGGATCAGTTGTACTCATATTGTACTTTCTGCACATTGCGTGCAGATCCCGGATACCGATGTTGCTGCATTCGATGGTTGCTGGATTTGAAGGCGTACCCGCATTCCTGTTGTAGATGCCTTTTGTTCACGGTATCCTTAAATTACAAATTTCTGTTTATGTACTTTTCAAATAGAAGATGTATTTTCTTCATATTAGCTATGTAAACTCTATTCAAGCTCATGATTTGTACTATCAGTCCTTGGAAAATGTAATAGATCTAGATAATTTATTTTGTTCAACTGCCTTATTAAATATTATGGGAATTGGATAGTATAGTTGGCTTACCTAGCGGGTTGGGTTAGGTGCCATCATGACTAGTGGATTTTGGGTCGTGACATATTGGTATCAGAGCTCTAGGTTCATAGGTTCTACAAGTCACGAGCAAGTGTTTAGTAGAGTCTTGTGGATCGGTATGATGACGACTATACCTATCTTCGAGAGGCTATAGGAAATTTAGGATATACTTCCCATCTTTCTTTCCTTGTTGTACGGAATTGATTCGGCTTGAAGCGTAACTCCTTGAATTCCTTCCACGCATTTGTATGAGCGCATGAGCGCTCGGTATCAACTATGCATCGACGACTTATGATTCTAGGGATGAGGTGCGAGATATGATTTCAGTATACTGATGATGGGCTAGTCTGGTGGACTTGAGGTTGGGTTTTGACTGTAGCTTGAGCACTGAGGTGTTGATTGTGTGAGCACGTACTTTTGGATCTATATGTCCGGTAGTGTTCCTATTAGTAGAATTTGTGGTTGGATGGCTGCGTGTTAAGTGTGATGTGACTGCGAGATGTGGTCATATGGTTTGAATGTGATGAGAAGGGTCTGCTTGAGGTGTAGAAAGAACTATTTGGAGCTTGATTTCCATTTTGATTTGATGTATAGCCTCGAGTTATGGGTGTGTTGAAGGATCTTTTCATGTTGTTTAGTTGAGGAGTGAAGTAGATTTCATATCGTGATATGAGTTCAAACTCAGGAAGATTAAGTGATTGCGTAATGTTTATGACTGTGGAAGGGTATAGAGAGAGATCAACTCGAGGAAAAGCAGGTAGGTCATCTCCTACGGGGTGTCCAGAGGTTCGTGTGATCCCTATGTTGTTTGTTGGGAGTTCTCTTTAACCAATAAAATATATGTGTTGCAATTTATATTTGGATCGCTTATGAGAGTGGGCTTGGCTGTTACAAGGGTGAATGCGAGATTTGCAGATGATTTGAAATATTAGACCGTTTGTGTTGCATGAGCTTATTAAGGATTTAGATGAATCTCACTATGGTATTATGGCAGTAATAGAGTATGGGCATCATGAGTTATTGTATGTTTTGATCTATGGCTTTGAGCCAAGTGGGGGAGTCCGCTATTGATAAGTTGATTATACGGTTATGTGTTATATTGGTTTCTGTTTGAGGCATACTTGTGAATGAGTTATGTTCTACAGAGGGTGAGATCGAGGATGACTTGAGTAAAAAAATTTCTGGATATGAGTTGTATTAGGCTTTATGAGTATATGAGAATCACAGAATGATTTGAGTTGTTATCGGTGGATGTAACGTGCATAGAGCAGAAATTTATTTGGTTGCATTAAGGTGGGGTTACTTCCTTACGTGTTGGAGTGCTAGTGGGGCACATATCGTTCGGTCCATTTGATCAGTCTAATTGATATTTAAGCAGAGTGGATGACTCTCGAGAGTGGTTCTAATGAATTCAAAATTTATACGTGGCAATTGAGAATGTTGCGGGTTCGTATATTGTCACACCCCTTTTCTACCCCGCAAAAAGATATGTGTTATGGATTGTGGGTGAGTTAAATAGTTTTTCCAATTAAAGTGACAAACTTGAATAGGGATTATTTTTGTTTACAGAGTCGCCACTTGGAATTGATTTTTTGGGTGTTCCAAGTCACCTTTTATTTGAATCCCTAGTCAAAGGAAGGTTTGACTCTATTATTATCGGTCCGTAAAAACAAAGTTCGGGTAAGGAATTTTGTTGACTGGAGAGAAGGTGTAAGGCATTCCCCGACTCCCGTGGTTCTAGCATGGTCGCTTAATTGACTTAAACTTGGCTTTAATTAATTATGAATAGACTGTAGTTTCTTTGATTTTCATGTTTTACCTATCCGCTTTTATTTCTTTATTATTAGAGAAAGATTTGAATAAAATTATCCTGACCGCACCATGCAAGCGAATGTGCGACCGAGATAAATTTTATTAGTTTTTATCATAATCGTGCTATGCACGCGAATCCGCAATCATGACGAGGATTATTAGCACATTATTACTCTAAAAAAATACTATATTTTATATTAATTTATTATGAAAAATGGGCCAGCAAAATAAATTTATTTGGCGAAGCATGTTTCTCGGAGCCCTGTTTAAGCACCAACATGAGAGATAGGCTAAAAGCACATGCAAATAATTAACTATATGCATAATATTAAATACTAGTTAATAACATGGAATAGAACAAACTAAGGATAAAAATTATTTAAAATTCTTATGGCCCATTAATGTTACAACTAACTTAAATCCACAATATATTAAATAGAACTAAACCCATTATTTGTTATTTGATACACCCCAAAATCATATGGCCCAACATCCACACAGCTACTGCCTTCCCCAATGCTTAAATAGAATTAATTCATAATGAGACATTCAAAGAGATCCTATACTCATGACATCAACAGAAGACATACAAAATACATGGACAAGGAGTCATGAACGATAAACAAATTAATAGAACGACTAAAGAATTTTAATAAAAATGGTAAGAATGAACCTTTACATTCAGCAAAATAAGCTTCTTCAATAGATCCAAACATGAAGCTCCAACACCATAAAAAATACATGTAACCCCGAAGCTACAACCCGGATAAAGAATCCGAACAAGACCCGCGATAGGAGACCGCACCAGAACCTCGAAACTCAGTAGTAAAGAAACCAAAAATTGAGTGATTTGTGATGTTGATCGAAGATTATTTTGCTGAAGCTTTTGGGGATGATTTATGGCGGTTTTGGAGAAGCTAAAGTGGTAACAGATCTGGTTTTATAGAGGTGGAACAACAACATTCTTTGGCCGCATTTCTTGGCTGAAACTCGGACTGTGTCGAGGTGCGACGCAACTGTATTTTCGAAGTGGTTTCAGCTTCTTTAATGGATGTTTTTAGCAGTGTTTTAGCAGCATTTTGGGCTGCGATTTAGGCTCTTTTGGGGCTGTTTTGTTCAGCTGCATTTTGCAATTTTAGGCGGGCTTATATGGAAACTTTTATGGAGAAAAGAGTGGTTTGTATGTGGTAATTTGGGTTACTGTTACATGAAGATTCACATGGTTGTCTTAGTGTTAAAAAAAAGATGTATGTAGATAGGGAAGAAGGTTTTCCTTAGTTTTCCTAATATCTCCCCTCCTCTTCTCCTCATGTGTGTGTACATATAATAAGAAATGATGAGAGGAAGAGTGTATGGAATGGATGATGGGATAATGGAATAGTGTAGGGAGTGGGGTGATGGGACAAGAAAATAGTGTAGTGAGTGAGTGATGGGACAAGGGAATAGTATAGTGAGGATAGGAAGTAATTTTATTAGATTTGATTTGTCCTTAAAATAAATTCTTCCAATCCTATATAGTAGAATGTGTTAAAAATATTCCATATTCTCTAATAAATACTACTAATAAAAATAATATAAAAGTTAAAATATTTAGATTAAACCTAAAAAATATGAAATAAAAAAAAGTAATGAAAATTCAAATATAGTAAAAAATTAGGTGTTCACAGCTGCCCCTCTTTGCTCGAGAATATGAAGAGTTTTGGTGCAAAAGAAAAGTGAATGCCATAGCTAATTTTTGCTCACATATCACTCCAATGGAAGCAATTTTTTGAAGAAAAAAAAAGGTGACCGAACCTTGCTTCCGAGGTTGCCTACATATCCTTGGCTATAAAGGAATCAGGCCAGTGTAGTTCTGGAAGTTTTGATAGCTGGGACTACCGGAAAGTTGTGATTTCACTGTTGCTACGGCTGCTACTGCTTGCTGAATTCCTTATTACACCAAAATAAAAAAGAAAAAGCTAAACTAGCTAAGCCTAAAGCTACGAGTTATAAGATTCCTATCTATAAATCTCTTGAAGCTTGATATTGAGTCTTGGTTGGCTCTTGCTGCCGACTCCGATCTGAATCTTGATGTTCGTCAGCTATAATCGCTGGTTCATTCTTAAGTTTTGGCTCAAGGCGGGACATGCGAAGCCTGTAATTTCAATCAGATCCTGGGAAGTCTGTGTCTTTCTCCGCTTCAGCACTCTGAATTAACTTCTTTTCTTTATTTTGGATTGAGACTCATTCTTTTGGTCATCTCGAACACTGTGCCTCGAGGTTAAACCTGCTCAGACACCAAAACAAACAAACGAACAAAATTTATCTACCCCAATTTTCACTAAGAAAATTTTGTGAGTTATTTGTAATAAGATCTAAACTATTTTTTTTTGAAAGTGATAAAATAAGGATTGTATGCCTTTAAAAGGAAAAAGCGACTAGGGAATGGAAGCCCTATGTCTAAAATTTCAACTAGGTAATGGAGGCCCTATGTTGGCAAAAGGCGATTAGGGAATGAAGGCGCTATGTCTAAAAATCTCAACTAGGGAATGGAGGCCCTATCTTGGCAAAAGGCAACTAGGGAATGGAGGCCCTATGTCTTAAAATCTCAACTAGGGAAAGGAGGCCCAATGTTGGAAAAAGACGACTAAGGAATGGAGGCCCTATGTCTAAAATCTCTACTAGGGATTGGATCTCTATGTTGGCAAAAGGCGACAAGGGAATGGAGGCCTTAAGTCTAAAAATCTCAAGTAGGGAATGAAGGCCCTATGTTGGAAAAAGGCGACTAGGGAATGGAGGCCCTATGTCTAAAAATCTCAACTAGGGAATGGAGCCATAAGTTGGCAAAAGGCGACTAGGGAATGGAGGCCCTATGTCTAAAAATCTCAACTAGGGAATGGAGGCCCTATGTTGGCAAAAGACAACAAGGGAATGGAGGCCCTATGTCTAAAAATCTCAACTAGGATTGGAGCCCTATGTTGGAAAAAAAACTACTAGGGAATGGAAGCCCTATGTCTAAAAATCTCAACTAGGGATTGGAGTCTTATGTTGGCAAAAGGTGACTAGGGAATGGAGGCCCTATGTCTAAAAAATCTCAACTAGGGAATGGAGGCCCTATGTTGGCAAAATACGACTAAGGAATGGAGATCTTATGTCTAAAAATCTCAACTAGGAAATTGAGGCGCTATGTTGGCAAAATACGACTAGGGAATAGAGGCCTTATGTCTAAAAATCTCAACTAGGTAATGGAGGCCCTATGTTGGCAAAAGGCAACTAGGGAATTGAGGCCCTATGTCTAAAAATCTCAACTAGGGAATGGAGGCCCTATGTTGGCAAAAGGCGACTAGGGAATGGAGGCCCTATGTTGGCAAAAGGCGACTAGGGAATGGAGGCCCTATGTCTAAAAATCACAACTAAGGGTTGGAGCTCTATGTTGGAAAAAGGTCGACTAGGGAATGAAGGCCCTATGTCTAAAATCTCAACTAGGGATTGGAGCCCTATATTGGCAAAAGGCGACTAGGGAATGAAGACCCTATGTTTAAAAATATCAACTAGGGAATGAAGGCCCTATGTTGGCAAAAGGCTACTAGGGAATGGAGGCCCTATGTCTAAAATTTCAACTAGGGATTGGAGGCCCTTTGTTGGCAAAAAGGCGACTAGAGAATGGAGGCCCTATGTCTAAAATTTCAACTAGGGATTGGAGACCCTATGTTGGAAAAGCGTAAAAATAGAGATTGGGGTCCTAAACTACCATTTTTTTTTTAAATTTTCTTCTTATCTCTTTTTCAATTTCCCGTTTTTCTTTTCATTTCACGGAATGAGTAAATGAAGGAAAGACTTAGAGGGGACTTCCCTTTTTATGGGTTGTTGCTGCAAAGCTGTTTCTAGCACTTACGCACTTTTTTTTCCTTTTTGGTTGCACCTGCTTCTTGGAAGGTTGCTTTGAATTGCACATATTTCATGTTTTAAAACAAAGAGCAATTGTTAGTTTGAAACAGTTGTTGGTTTTGTAGCCTTGCATGCCCTGAGCAGTTTGAATCTGCGGCCACCTCGTTGTTAGAGAACTGATTTGCTAGTAATAGTACCCAACGATAGGAGGCTTTGTACCGTATTCTGGAAACTTCGACTTTCTATCTGTCGCTACCGGCTGTTTCATAACCGGATGTCTAAAGTGTTTGTTGAACCTTGTCTATAAAGCAAATCTTCACTTTGGCAGTTTTTCCTTTAAAAATCAAACTTGATTTTTTTATATTTAGTTTGTGTATGTGGTGCTATCAGCTTTGCCCATGAAGCAAGTTTAGCTTAGCTTCGAAACACTTTGTCCGGCTTATCAGAGGGAATCACAGTTGGATTCATTCCTTTGTCATTGTTGTGTATGCCTCAACATCCTTTATTTTGCACTTCCATGAAACAGTGACCAATTTTGTGGCCCTTTCTTTATTGGCTTCTAAACAAATAGACCAACAAACTTTTGGAACTTCCGTTGGCATAGACCCTCATATCTCATTTAGCTTTAACAAGCTTATTATGCATGTTTCTTCCTGGGTATGTCCTCTTTGATGTGCCAGGATAGAACTTGCTTTGTACAATTAGAAAGTTGGTAACAGATATTGAAATTATTTCTCGGTTGTTTTAACAAAGACTGACTCAAAATAAAAATGCAAATGGACAAAATGACGCGATGTAAAAGTGAGAAGGAATAGTATTTAACTGAAAATGCCACTTTACGTGGAGAGAAAGAAAAGGGGGCTCCTTTGAATATGGTAGCCAATTTTATTGATCATGACATGCATTTTGAACTGAGCGGCCTAATCTATCCAACCGATCTACCCTTTCTTCTTGTTGTTCCTTTTCGTCTTTGAAGTTGGCCTCTTTGTGCCAATCATTTGCATCAAATCACTGCTCACCTTCGACCAGTGGTGCCTTTAAAGGTTTTCACAAACTGGTCTCTCTCATTTATTTATCTCTACTTACCATCGCCTTATAGTGCCCATGAGGGTTTTCACCAATAAGACTCTCTCATTTCCATTCATTATCTCTTCTTTGTTTTCGCCTTTTGTGCGAGCAACATGACATTGTTCTACGTTGTGTGACAACTGTTGCTTACTGCGTATTTTCCTTGGCATTCTTAAAATTATTTGGAAGGCTTTTGGAGGGGGTTAGAAAGAAAGGGTCACATTAAGGCTCAAAATAGACTCAAGATGATAGGGCTGTATATTTACAACTCTTGGAATCGACTCTTCAAAAAAAATAAAAATAAAAATAAAATTTCTATCTCAGTTTCAGATACTGGGGAATTTTTTTTATTTTTGATTTGGTTAGACTGAACCCTAGTGTAGAGCTGCCTACGTATCCTTTAAAGGAATCAAGTCAAACGTAGTTCAAACTAACACGAAGGATTCCTTTGTTGTTTTTCTTTTCATTTTTATTTCTTTCTTTTTTCTTTTCTCTTTTGTTTTCTTCACTTTTTTTTAACAAATTTCCCCAACTCCTATTTTATAATGGCATGGATCTTCGATTTTTTTTTACTCTATACTTGATTCCAAAAGAGGGGGGTCAAAGAAAAATAATACAGGCTCGAAAAGGGGTAACGAAGGGTATAAAGTGTTTGGGTAGCAGAAAAAGGGCCTCCCAGCCTCAAGAATGCCAAACATTCTATCTCTTCTCAAATTCGACATTGATGGACATGACTCTCCTCTTGTTTTGTCTGTTGTATAGTTCCGTAACAAATGACTTTTGACAATTTGGGAGCCACCTTTTCTTGGTCCTTGTCCTGATGTAGAAGGGTGCACTTCAGTACCAGCTAATCATTTTAAATTCCCTGGAACGCACCTTCTTTTGGGGATTTGGTTCATCTTCCCTGACATGGTCAGATTATACAGGCCATGGCAAAAAGCCTTTCATCGATTAGCCCAACAAAACTTTCAATTATCCTTAAGCCGATATTCAGGATAGGTTTGAGATAAACATCTTTAACCTCTACGGATATGACTATATTGGTTCCATGTGACACTGGCTTATCATCAAAGTTCTTCAACCTCTTATTTTCCTCCGAGTGTTTTTCTTGATTCAATTCAAGATTAGACCGGCTCTCTAAATCTAGCCGAAAACTCCGCACGCATGTCGTGTTACTAAAATTGCCGGGAAAAGAAATATATATGCAAGACGAACTAAACATAATGGATTAAAATGACACAAAGAAGAGAAAAAAAAGTTGCATTTCATTGATTAAAGGATAGAGAGGTTTGATGACAGGACAAACAAACAACATCTGGATCACAACCTCGAAATAATCCGGATGATAGAAATTATGAAAAAATAAGTTACCAAGACCCATTCCCGGCAAGGAAGGGAGTGACTTTTCAATTATCAAGCTCAATATCTTAGCCACGAATTTGCACACTAGCATCAACCAAGACCTTCAACAATTTTGATTTCCTTCTATCCAGTGGGCACGTTCTTGACATTTTTCAGCAAACTACCCCCTATTCTTTATCATCGTAAGTTATCCAAACATTATGTTCTTTGTAATGACGTTTAGGGTGCCATTATCTTGGACCACAAGCCCTTTTTTGAATCATCATTTTTATTTCCCTTTTCAAAGCCCGACAATCCTCAGTGCTATGCCCATGGATATTAGAATGGTACACGTACTGTACAGAAGGGTTAAAACCTTTTGCATATGGATCAGGAACATACCCTTGAAGCGGCTCAATTATGCCACAATATTTAAACCTTTCAAATAGACTTGTGTAGGATTCTATGATTGGCGTGAAATTGTCCCTCTACTTATGTTTCCTTTCATACTCTTGTTTTGGATGAGGGTTGTAGGGTGATTGAGAGTTATGTTATCGTGGATGAAAGTATGTTAAAGTTGGGGCCCACATATGTTGTCGATTGGATGCTTTGCCATAAGACTGAGCATTGAATGTTACGTACTGTGGAGCAACTGAGCATCGTGGATCCGGGAGTTGAGATGCTCCCCTTTGTCCTCTTTTTGGCCGTGATGACATCATGTCATCACGGCCTCCTCATTTTTCTTTGTTTGGTTAACAAGGTTGCCCACTATATTCTGGATTTTCTGGGTGGTTTCTTTGAGATCCTCTTGACTTATAATTCGGCCATTATTAAGGCCATTCTAAACCATTTCTCCTATCTTGATTGCATCAGCAAAAGGTATGCCCATTGCGGACATCATATTTTGAAAATAATCAGGATCCTGAGCCTGAAGGAAGACAGTGATTAACTCATGGTCATTCATGGGTGGCTTGACTCTAGCCGCTTGCTCCCTCCACTTGATGGCATACTCCCTAAAGCTTTCAGTCGACTCTTTCTTCATATTGGATAGGGAATTGTGATCTGGTACAATATCTATGTTGTACTGGAATTGTTTGACGAAGGCTTGGGCCATGTCATCCCAGACATGCCAGTAAGAGATATCTTGGTCAATGAACCATTCGGAGGCTACCCCCACAAGACTTTCCTTAAAATAAGCCATCATCAATTCTTCTTTTCCGCCTACACCCCTCAGCTGGTTGTAGTACGTTTTCAAGTGGGCGATAGGGTCGCCTTGTCCATCATATTTCTCAAATTTTGGGGTCTTGAACCCCGGTGGCAAATAGATGTGAGGAAACACGCGCCGATCACTGAATGAGATACTTTTGTGACCACCTATTCCTTGTATGTTCTTTATGTTTTTCTCAAGACTTTTCATTTTCCTGGCCATCTCATCTGGCTCACCCGTCTTGGAGACCTTTCATTTTCCACTGTGACTGGGACTGAGGAGTCTGATTGTATGGAGCCAGGACCCTGAAATCCATATTTGGAGAGTAGTATTGGCCATCATAAGCATGGGATGATGGCTCGTTGTTTGGCCTTATCACAGGAGGTGGTGGAGGGATTGTATATACCAGCGCGCCAGTCGTGACAAAAGTGGTGTTCCTGACCGGTGCGGCTGGAGGTCGCACATTAGAGGTACCATGGGCGGCATGAAAGTTGTAGTTTGGTACATACCCTGGTGATAAAATGTGATTTCTTGTTGCCTGGAGCGGTGGTTGACTGGATAGGGGTACGGTGGAAGTTCCTTCTGAGGGACCCTGAGGCGGAGGCTGACCGGAGACCCAAGCCTGATACACATGAGACAGTTGTTGTTTCAATCTTCTTACTTCCTCTGACTCTTGCTCAACTGGATGACCTTGGGGATCGTCACCGACCAACTCGATTTCATCATTATTAGTCATTGCTACATTTCCCTTAGATCTGGTGAAGTAATGATGTGTTGCCAGTTGCGGCTGGAGGTCGCACATTAGAGGTACCAGGGGCGGCATGGAAGCTGTAGTTTGGCACAAACCCTGGTGGTAAAATGTGATTGCTCATTGCTTGGAGCGGTGGTTGACTGGCTAGGGGTACGATGGAAGTTCCTTCTGAGGGACCCTGAGGCAGAGACTGACCGGAGACCCAAGCATGATACACATCAGACAGTTGTTGTTTCAATCTTCTTACTTTCCCTGACTCTTGCTCAACTAGCTGACCCTGGGGGTCGTCACCGACCAGCTCGAATTCATCATTATTAGTCATTGCTACCTTTCCCTTAGATCTGGTGAAGTAATGATGTATTACCAGTTTTACCACAAACCAACCACCTTAAGCTTACTAGATATAAGAGACAACAAACGTGTTAGGATTAAGCATTTTACATATTTGAATCACACGTAATATGCCATGTTCCTAACATTGTCACCATTTCTAACATGCTTTTGGAAAGCTTCATGTCTCATTCTGGCTTATAACGTTGCTGCTTACCGACGCTCTTATTTTCTTCTTTTTTTTTTGTTTTTTCGCTTTTCTTTTCACTTGCCTCATTTTTATCCCTCATTTTAGAGTCGTTGAATAATATTTCGATCAGACCTTTTGGGGTTGCCTACGTATCATGTCGCCGCATGAATCAGATCATTACGTAGTTCAAGAAAATTCCGAATAAGTAAATAAACTAACTATATTTGTTTACTCATTTACAAATCGGACCATGAAAGCTCCTAACAAGGAAAATATTTTTGATTTTTTTTTTTTGAAAATTGTTGAAAGAAAGAAATCTAGAGAAGAAAGAATTTTTTTTTTTGGTTTTTTAGAAAGAAAGACTTTCAAAGAAGAAAGCAAATATTTTGGGGTTTTGATTTTTTTGCAGTTGAATGAAAAATCTTTGGATTCTGAGTTTTGTTTTTATTTTCCGAAAGAAAAACTTCAAAGGAAGAATGAAAATATTTTACACTTCAATTTATTTTATTTTATTTTATTTTTTGAAATTTCTGGATTAGATGTCTCAAAGATAAAGGAAAAGATTTTTAGATTTATTTTCCCTTTTTTTGGGAATTTTTCGAAAGAAAGACTTTTAATGAAGTAATTTTTTTTCGATTTTGATTTTTTTGTTGGAATATTCGAAAGAAAAAATTCTAAAAATGAAAGAAAATATTTTTCGATTGTTAAATTTGCCTTTGAATTTTTGAAAATATCTTTGGATTCTGAGTTTTCTTTTTAATTTTCAAAAGAAAAATTTCTAAAGAATAATGAAAATATTTCTGAATTCAGATTCTTTTGTTTTTGTTTTTTAAAAAAATTATGGATTTGATGCATCAAAGATTAAAATTTATTTTTTTTGGGTGGATTTTTCGAAAATTGGGGGCTGGGCCTGATAAAAGTTGCCTACGTATCTCACATCCGGTGAGAATCAAACCCGCATAGTTCGGAAAAATTGAGTATTTTTCACTTTTGATTTTTACGAAAATCAATCTTTACACCTCACGATGGACTACTAAAAAATATCTTAGTAAAAAAAAGGATTATTTGTACTAAACTAGGAGAATAATTTTTTTTCTTTTTATAATTTCGCTCAACTAATTTCCTAAAGCCGGTCAACAATGCAAGCAAGCCTTCCAAATGAAGTAGCAAGTATCACACAAGTGAACATGATGGTCTCAAAGAGGATACCTGTCTTATACGGACCCGGCCCCTGTGCCGAGCTCCGCTAAGTCAAATGTGTGAGATGCAAATAAAGTGAACCTACTAGGGATATCCGGCATGAGGTTTGTTCTTCTAGGTTTAAATCCTGGTGGAGAAGATATCTAGACTGGCTTACTCGAGCGGACAACTCGAGCCGAGGAGGGTCAGTGTACCGGTAGCATTACTTTCCGGCTTAACTGGTGGAGCTCCCCACCTAAAACATGTGTGACTAAAATAATTCATCGGAAGACAAGCACCTCGGCTCAAAGAAAACGGGTTATCTCAAGCAAATACCCAATTTTAATTTCAAGAAGACTGAGAGTGGGTGCGTGAGAAGACAATTTATATGTACAGTTCAACAATATCAAAGCGGTAAAAAACAAACAAGTAGCACAGTAGTCCCAAATAAATCACAGTATATACTAAATCAATAAAGCCAAATAATAGTCAACATGTACAAGCTCGAATTCTAGTAATCCCCAGAAGAGTCGCCAGAGCTGTCACACCCCTTTTCTACCCCGCAAAAAGATATGTGTTATGGACTGTGGGTGAGCTAAAGATTTTTTTCAATTAAAGTGACAAACATGAATAGGGATTATTTTTGTTTACAGAGTCGCCACTTGGAATTGATTTTTTGGGTGTTTCAAGTCACCTTTTATTTGAATTCCTAGTCAAAAGAAGGTTTGATTCTATTATTATTGATCCGCGAAAATAAAGTTCGGGTAAGGAATTTTGTTGACCCGGGAGAAGGTGTAAGGCATTCCCCGAGTCCCGTGGTTCTAGCACGGTCGCTTAATTTACATAAACTTGGCTTTAATTAATTATGAATAGACTGTGATTTCTATAATTTTTATATTTTACCTTTCCGCTTTTATTTCTTTATTATTATAGAAAGATTTGAATAAAATTATCCTGACTGCACCACGCAAGCGAATGTGCGACCAAGATGAATTTAATTAATTTTAATCATAATCGCGCTACGCAGGAGAATCTGCAATCATGATGAGGATTATTAGCACATTATTACTCTTAAAATAATTACTATATTTTATATTAATTTATTATGAAAAATGGGGCAGCAAAATAAATTTATTTGGCGAAGCATGTTTCTCGCAGCCTGTTTAAGCACCAACATGAGAGATAGGCTAAAAGCATAAGCAAATAATTAACTATATGCATAATATTAAATACTAGTTAATAACATGGAATAGAACAAACTAAGGATAAAAATTATTTAAAATTTTTATGGCACATTAATGTTACAACTAGCTTAAATCCATAATCTATTAAATAGAATTAAACCCATTATTTGTTATTTGATACACCCCAAAATCATATGGCCCAACATCCACACAGCTACTGCCTTCCCCAATGCTTAAATAGAATTAATTCATAATGAGACATTCAAAGAGATCCTATACTCATGACATCAACAAAAGACAAGTAAAATATATGGACAAGGAGTCACGAATGATAAACAAATTAATAGAACAACTAAAGAACTTTAATAAAAATGGTAAGAATGAACCTTTACATTCAGCAAATAATCCTCTTCAATAGATGCAAACATGAAGCTCCAACATCATAAAAAATACATGAAACCCTGAAGCTACAACCCAGATAAAGAAATCGAACAAGACCCACGACAGAAGACCGCATCGGAACCTCGAAACTCGGTAGTAAAGAAACCAAAAATTGAGTGATTTGTGATGTTGATCGGAGACTATTTTGCTGAAGCTTTTGGAGATGATTTATGGTGGTTTTGGAGACGCTAAGGTGGTAACAGATCTGATTTTATGGAGGTAGAATAGCAACGTTCTTTGGCTGCAATTCTTGGCTGAAACTCGGACTGTTTCGAGGTGCGACGCAACTGTATTTTTGGAGTGGTTTCAGCTTCTTTAATGGACGTTTTTAGCAGCATATTTGGCTGCGATTTAGGCTCTTTTGGGGGCTGTTTTGTTCAGCTGCGTTTTGCAATTTTAGGCGGGCTTATATGGCAACTTTTATGGAGAAAAAGGTGGTTTGTAGGTGGTGATTTGGGCTGATGTTACATGAAGATTTACATGATTGTCTTAGTGTTAAAAAAAGATGTATGTAGATGGGGAAGAAAGTTTTCCTTAGCTTTTCTAATATCTCCCCTCCTCTTCTCCTCATGTATGTGTACATATAATAAGAAAAGATGAGAGGAAGAGTGTAGGAAATGGATGATCGGACAAGGGAATAGTGTAGGGAGTGGGGTGATGGGACAAGGAAATAGTGTAGTGAGGATAGGAAGTAATTTTATCAGATTTGATTTGTCCTTAAAATAAATTCTTCTAATCCTATATAGTAGAATGTGTTAAAAATATTACATATTCTCTAATAAATCCTACTAATAAAAATAATATAAAAGTTAAAATATTAAGATTAAACCTAAAATATATAAAATTAAAAAAAGCGATGAAAATTCAAATATAGTCAAAAATTAGGTGTTCACATATATGGCTAGAAGCCGAGAGATACATTGGATGGTGTCGAGACTCGCAATATTTCTATATCATTATGGATTCTACATTCAGTATCAAAAAGGTAAGATGAACAACTTGAAATTCACATAAGGTCTCTTTAGAGTGGGTATCTCGGTTGTGGTACTTTTGGGGTGGTTAAGAGAATATTCAGCGGCTTATGAGCCTTAAGGCAGCGTGGTTTTATGTTATGGTCTCGTGTGGTGATTCTAGGTTGAATATTATGGTATATGGCAAGGATAAGTATCAATTTGAAGGTAATTCAGAAGGAACTCGGATAAATAAGACATCTCGGTAGTAGGTTGGATCGGTATGTAATGGATATGATTTGCTCTTTGGGTGCTTATGAGGTAATGTGTTTCTACAGGTGTTTCGTGGAAATGCTCTTGGGTTTTGACGACCTGCGTAGCTGGGTTGAGTTAGAGGAATTCAGTCCTGACGGTTTGGTTTTGTGCAAATGGGATTTGGGGAGTTCGTGATGGTTTCTACCACGGTTAAAGATATATATTTCCTACCGACACGAGGAGCATGTGATGTATAGTGATTTCCTCCTAGATGGGATCAAATGGAAAGTTTTTGGCTAATTGAGTATGTAGTTGCTTGTGACTTGGAGTGGATCATGAAGTTTTCATATTTATCATAGGATGACATAGTATATGAGGTGTGTTGTGTGGGATCGAGATTTGGCATGTGCAAGGTCACGATTCAATTTTGAATGGAAGTTCATGAGTCCTTAGGCAACACAGATAGTTTCAGATGACTAGGTAAATGAAATTACTATGTGGTATGACTTGATGAGAGTATACATTTCAGAAGGAGCAATGTGTTTGATTTATGGGTACTTTATTGGTATTGCGACACTCTCTTGGTTGATCGACTGCTGATTCAAGTTTTGCTTTGTGGCACATAAAAATATTTATAGAAGTATTCCTCATGGAATGACCGTGTAATTGGAGAAGTGTTGGACATTCAAGAGGTGGAGTTGAGATCAAATATGGTAATTTGTGTATTCTATGGATTTGGAGACTAGGAGTTCTCATGAGTAGTTTGTTTCGTGGTTGCGGACTGTGAAAATGTTGCCAAGGTTAGTCAGTGGGTAGTGTGTGTTGTGATTCAGTCACTGTGGGCTTTTGGAGGATTGTTTATCTATTGTGGATAACCAGAGTTGATTTGGGGTTCATTGGTAGGCCAATTAGGATGTGTATTCTGCAACGATTCAGATTGATTGGCTCTGTACTGCTATTGCTGAGGAATGTGCCATTCGGTTGTTGTGAAGCTTATTCGTGTTTTGATAATGATCTATGAGTTGCTCTTCTATGCTACATGGAGTTATGAATTGTGGGGTATAAGCACACATGGTGCGGTTCTATTTCGTCTTTATAGAGGAAATTTGAGCAAGATGAGTATTTGGGTATTTCGTGGTTGATTGCGCTTTGGCTATGTTCTTTCCAGATGGTGGCTTGTGTTATTTTCTCTCTATGGTTATGGTAATGCACTTTGGATACTTGATGTTGAATCTCTAGTGGTTATGGATTTGAGCAGGGTGGCTTGAGGTATATAATATGGACCAACATTTGGATGGGGTCATGCATTATAACGGAGTTATATAGAGTTATGATCATTTGTGTTAGATTCGTGTTTCTTGGTTTTGCAGTGTGCTAGGCTCTTAGTATGGTGTTGTGATGGTAACCGTTGAGCTTGCAGGACAGTTCTCTTGGTTGATGTCATTTTTTCATGATTGAGTACATTTAGAATGTTGCTTATTGGTGCACGGATTGCATGAGTTGCAGCTTTAGATTGTATTGATGTGTCATGTTACTAGAGTGGTCGGATTGGATGAGATGGGATCATTGGACCTAGAATGAATACTATTAGAATTGATTACAACGTGGTTGGAGAAGAATATCGAAAGTCAGCTTAGAAATTTTCTATAGTCCTTGTCGAATGAGAGGGAGCTCCATGACTTGTTGATCAGATGAATGGTTATGAGTTCTGCATGTTTCTTTCATCATTGGAAGTGTACGAAGGTGTTAGAACGAGGCTCTGTTTGATAAGAGGTTTATTACCGGTATTGGGTTGTTTTGAGCAGCTACTATGATTAAAAATTATCGCTATGAGTGTTTGAGTTAAGCGGTATATTATGTGAATAAATCATGAGTTATGGATATGGCTTGATACAACATGTTTAGACTTATACAGTGTGTATATGCGAGATTCAGATTTTATGAAAATTTCGGATGTGAAAAATTTGGTTCTAAAGCTTATGGGGTAGGTTGAAGTATGAAATTTCAGTTATGTTGCGTTATCGTACCTATATAGAATAAGGTGACTTGGGATCACTCCCGGGTATGTGCATGGTAAGGTTATACAACAATTTGATGGCTTTTGGAACAACTCTGAGCATATTCGAGGACGAACGTATGTTTCAGTGGGGGCGGATGTAACAATCCGACCGGTCGTTTTGATCATTTGCACTTCGCTAGGTAGTTTTCGAGCATGAGTAGCTCTGTATGATGTATTATGACTTATATAAATCATTAGTTTTGGTTTTCAGGTTATTCGGAGTTGATTTAGAAGAATGATACTCACCTTGAAGATTCGGAATTGATTAGCTCCATTGGGTGATTTTGGACTTAGGAATGTGTCCGAATTTTGATTTGGAGATCCGTAGTGGAATTTGGCTTGAAATGGCAAAAGTTGGAATTTTGAAAAGCTTGTCCGGGAGTGGACTTTTTGATATCAGGGTCAGATTCCGATTCCTTAAGTTAGATCAGATCTATAACGTCAAATGTGACTTGTGTGCAAAATTCGAGGTCAATCGTACGTGATTTGATAGGTTTCAGCACTGGTTGTGGAGTTGAAGCTTCAAAGTTCAATAATTTTGAAGTGAGGTGTGATTCGTTGTTTCAATGTTTTTATGTGTATTTTTAGGCCTCGCGTAGGTCCGTGTTAAGTTATGGGACTTCTTGGTGTATTTGGATGTGGTCCCGAGGGGTCCGGGGGGAGTTGCAGACGGGTTTTGGACTATTTTTCCTTCTTTATGCACTGCTGGTTCTGCAGAAACTGAGCATCTGGTTTCCTTAATTGCAATCGCGAGGTATGGATCACGATCGCATAGAGTTATTTTGAAGGCTGGGAGAAATTTTTCATCGCATTCGCGAGTCTTCAGATGCGATCTCGTAGGCTGCTGCAATTTGAGCACCGCGTTCGTGTAAGCCTTCATGCATTCGCGTAGAGTATTTGACTGAGCTAGGCTGTGTTCACTTTTTCTTCGTGTTCACAGTCCTTTGTAAGCGATTGCGTAGTGAATTTTTAGGGGCAGTGCAATTCCTTCTTCGTGATCGCGTGGTTACTTCCGCGATCGAGATTCATTGATTCGTCCTGTGATTATAAAGTACTTTATTTCGAGGGTTTCGGCCATTTTTGCACTTTTTATAGCTATGGAGCTCGGATTGAGGCGGTTCATTATATGAATTGGGGTAAGTGTTCTCTACTCGGTTTAGGTTATATTCCATGAATCTATCTCTGATTTTAGCTTTTGGTTGATGTATTTTAAAGAGGAAATTGGGGGGTTTGGCCTAAAGTTTCATAATATGATTTTTTGAATTTTGAACACCGATTTGGAGTTAGAGTTGAGTGAAACTAGTATGGTTGGACTCATAATTGAATAGGTTCTCGGATTTTATGAGTTTTATGGTTGGACTCATAAGTGAATAGGTTCTCGGATTTTATGAGTTTTGTTGGGTTCCGATGTACGGGCCCGGATGTATTTTTGGCAGGATTTAGGGCTGGATGTAGAATTCGATCTTTATCATTTCTAATTGTTTCCTTGGGATTTATCTGATGTATTTGGATTGATTTTGGCTAGTTTTGGGCCATTTGGAGGTCGCTATGCACGTGATGGTATTCTTGGAGCATCGCTTGGATTGCTCGGTGTCGAAATTAGCTTATTCAAGACAAATAACTCTTCTAAACTAGTGCTGAGTGTATGAAACCCCGAATTATGTGTTGTGTGATTGGTGTTGAGGTGACGCACATGCTAGATGACGGGCGTGTGGGCGTGCACCCCGTGAGTTGTGACTCTATTGTTTCCAGGGCACTGTTTAGTGGCCCATTTTGTTGATAATTATATTTTTCACAATGTGATAAAGTAATTGAGTTGTATATCATAGTAGATATCATGTTTAGGCTTTATTCTGATATTGTTGGGACCCCTAGCGGTCATTTTTTGTCGTCATCTTATTGATTTCATTGATATTTATACTGTTGATACCCAATTTTTTCTGTATATTTTTTATGTAAAATACTTTCAAAATAGCATATATAAGTGTGTCCAAATATTTTAGTATTTTTTCTAATTTTTAAAAGATTTTTAAATCAATTTATTGCCCTATTTTAGCAGTACAAAAACCAATAATTATTTTTCAAATTATCATTTTTGGTGATTCATTTATTTTATTCTCATATTTATACCAAAATATAGCTAAGGTTGTTTTTGCACATTTTTTATAAATTTATTTAGTATTTAAATCTAAATTGCATATAATTATAATATTGGCCTATTTTAAGATTTAATTGCGTCTATAATTACAAAATTGACTCCAGTAATTTTAATTCAATATTTATAAATTATACATTATTAATTAATTTAGTACCTTTAATTTGTTTCCAGAAATGATTTTGCTATTTTTTATAAAATAAATGGGGAAAATGGCTATTTAAAATCTAGCCAGATTTCATTTCAATTGTAGCCCAAATTCTCCCCCTCCCCAATTAAACCCAATTTCAATCCCAAATTGACCGGCCCAATTCCTAAAATTACCCGCCCCTGACACAATTAAATCCTACCCGACCCAGACCCCCTTTCATCCTGGCCGTTGATCTCTGAGATCAACGACCCCTATTCATTCTTACCTTTTAAATCCAAACGACCACCCTAACCTCCTCATTTATCACCTACTAGTCGCCTCTGAAGCCCCATACTCTCTCAAACTCTCTCAAATATTCTCAAACCCTAGCCGCCTCTCACCATTTTCGCCTTGAAACCCATTGGAATTCATGGCTTCCTAGGCTGTGGGAGTCTTATACCCACCTCCTCTTGCTGCCACGCGCCTGATACCTAAATATTCGAGGCCTGACTATGAAGGGTTGAACCCAGACCTCTGTCGTTCGAGGTTCCAGGGTCATCTCCGGCCTTGCTCCGGCATGCCAAGGTTGCCTGAGCCTGATTCTGACCTCTCAGACTCAGATCGATGACCTTTAAAAGTCTATCTCATTTCTAGGGTTCTTCTGAAACCCTAACCCTTCGAGGTTTTCTCCGATTTCTTTAGATCCGTTGTGTATCTATGCTTTTCCTGAGTTTTCAAACGATTTCCCTAAATTTTCTTTAAAAAAATTACTTTAAAACCTTTCTTTTCCAATCTAGGATTTTCTGAAAATGTTTAAGTGTTTCTCTGACTTTCTTTCCTTTTTCTTTTGTGTGTATTTACTTCTATTATGTTCTTACCACGTATGCTCTTCTATTGTATTTTCTATACCCCGTTCTTGTATGTTCTTCTACTATGTTTTCTATACTATGTTCTCGTATGCTTTTCTACTAAGTTATGGTATTTTCTTCTACCATGTTCTGTTATGTTTCGCCTACTGTGTTTTTACTATTTTTTCTTCTACTGAGCCATGTTTAAGTTTCTTCTAGAAAACCTCTTAAGCATGCTTCTTCTAGTGTTCTTATCAATATTTTCCATTATGTTTTTTGAATCCTTCTGCTGTGTTTGCATGTTACTTTGCTATCATGTTTTCTCATGAGTTTTTATTGCTGAAAGGAATATGTAAGAGGTTTCAGTTCTGAAACCTCTGAGCCTGTTTCGACTACTTGCCTTCTCATCTTTGTACTTGATTCAAGGTGAAAACCCTAGAATTTGGGGGTTCCGCCAAGTTTGATTATGTGATTTGATTGAACTAGGGTTTTATTTCAAAGCCCCTAATTCTTTCGGACCAACTTCGAGGCTCTGAATTGAGTTTGGGGCTTCCTTGTTTTCATGTGATTCTGACCTTTTTACTAAACTCTTCTACACTGGATTTTCTACTAATGTTACAGTGACATGACAATTTTTCTTTCATGCTTAATATGTTCGTATGATCCTTATATATGATAGACTTCCCTTTAAAGTGGCTTTCAAATTTGTGACTAGTTCATACTTCCCTCGGAATATTGTCTGATTGATTTCTTTCCATTGTTTGCTGATTTCCCTTAAGTTAAAAAATCTTTTCCATCTTTTTGACTCGGTTCATTCATAACAAATCTCCGAACTCTGATTTCTTGGATAGTAATTGATTTTCTTTCCTTAATTGTACAACCGTATATTTCAAAATTCTATTTTTAAATAAAACTTTTGTGTATTCACCCCTAATTGCCTACTTTGCACAAAGTGTTTGGTTAATTTCTTTCCTTAAATGTTTTATACTCGTTTGAATCTTCCCTTAATTAAGGGAAGCCTTGTGTAATTGATTAAAAGTCAGTTCCTTAACTATTTTCTTACCTTATTTCTGCCTGATTTTTACACTATAAAAGGCACAACCCTTTTTCACAAACGACAATTCAGAACTTCTTTTACACTCATACTCACTTACACATAATAGTATGATTTCTTCTTGTCTGCATTGTGGCTTTCACAAGACTACTGCTTTTTCTCTATTTGTTTCTTTGAAACTGGTATGTCCTAATTTAATCTTCAGCATCACCACAATGTGTTTACTTACAACTTTTTGTATCCATGCCTACTTTACTACTTCTACAAAGTTGAATATTTAAACTAGCATGTTGACTTCTTTTTGTTTGTTTATGCTATGAATCCCTATTCCCTACCCCCTTTATGTGTTCTGAGTTACAGTTCAAAACGTGGAAATATAGAAGTTATTGTCTATGGATTAAAATTGATCCCTTAAAGGATCCTAACCTCTAAACAATGTGTTCTAAACAAGCCTATGGGTGTGCCAGCACCTCCCATTGTTGGTATGCCCACTAGCCTGCTTTTGCCTATTGCAACTCCCCATTCCCTATATCTCTATGTGTACTGTTTTCCCTTCCCCTTTTCCCCTTTTCAGAATTCTGCACTTGCACTCTCTCTTAGTCTCTAAATTTTGCTCCCCTTCTGTGAGCCTTGCCTTGGGACCTTGAGTTCCCTCTAAACTTGGACACTTGAGGGCTGGCCCTTCCACACTGCACTATGTCTTAATTTGGTAATACATTTGGGTGTGAGCATTGCCCGAAGTCCACATGAGGCTCTTAGGGAACTTTGACACATCCAAATGGGAGAAAGTCTTTGGATCATGATCTGTGGGAGTTGGTTCATCTCATATTTCAGACATGAAGTCTGAATTAGGCTCCCCTTGATTGTACTTTTAACGTCTGATGTATTTTTCCTTTTCTTATCTTTATTCTGGGCAGTAATAACTTGTAATAAAACTCTTGTGGATGGCTAGTGGAAAAGGGGGGGGGGATAACTGTATGCAAATGGTAGATATCCTGCCTATAGGTTTCTGAATTTCTGTATTCATATAAATATCTTGCCTATAGGTTTCTGAATTTCTGCATTCATATAGATATCATGCCTATAGGTTTCTGAATTTCTGCATTCATATAGATATCCTACCTATAGGTTTCTGAATTTCTGCATTCATATAGATATTCTGCTTATAGGTTACCTCTTAACTTCTGCATCTCTCATATAGATACCGTGCTCATAGGAGTTCTGCATTCTATCATACAGATATCATGCTCAAAGTTAACTGGAAATCTGAATCTTGCATATGCATCCTTCATTAGGCAAATATGTTTATAGGGCTTAAAAATAATCAACTACAATTAGATATCGTGTTCATAGGCTTTAAACAAAATTCAGCATCTAGATGTCATGCCTATAGGGTTCGTGCATTTTATAAAAGGTTTTAAAATCAACAACGCGTAGAAAGTATTCCTATAGGAACTATTAACCCGGTTTGAAACGTTTCACTCGCTTATAAGTCTAAAACAAATGTCTAACGTTTGCAGAACTTATGATCTTTTGCTAAAACTCGTCTTTCCTTAATAACTGACAACTTTTCTCAAATCAATATGTATTCAGTTTACTTCTTCTTTTCTGAAATCAGTAGATAGGCAAGCCTTAGGGTAAAAGATATAAACTGCATCAATTTTATTAATTACAACCAGCGAGTAGGTCTAATTCGGACTTCTTATCTAAATATATGTGATAAATCAGTCTACCTCAACTTTTAAGTTTAATCAGACCCTAAACAGTACTTGCAATGCATGCTTAATTATATGTTTTCTTTAGTTTAAAGGAGGTCTATTTGAGCCTTATTTGTTTATGTGCTTTCCCCAAGCTTGCTACATGTGTTTTGACTGTCGCCTTAGAATTTTGCCTTTGAAACTATAAATAAGCCTGATATCCTTTACCTTTAGGATTAGTAATCCCAAATAACTCCGGGACTGATATGATTGGGGTGGGTAATTGCATGCAATAAGTAAATGAGGCCATTCCGCGTTTAATACCTTAACGGGGTGGAAAATGGTAGATATGGATATGATGATCACGAACATCTCATGTAGCCCCTCATTGAGGAGTGATTACCGGATGTTGTGTGGGGTGATCCATATTATTTATAAACCTAAGACCCCCTATTCCCTTTATTTGCTCGTTTTAAAACTATTTTCTTAAAAAAAATCAGCTTTTCTTTTGGTTCTTTAAACTACATATGTTTGTAACCATTATGTGAAATCCCCTCTTATTTGATATCTTATTTGCCTACGTGTTATTTGCACTTAAAGTCACAACCATAGTCTGGCCGGAAACCACACTAGTGGATCCTCAGGGGTGCCTAACACCTTCCCCTTGGGTAATTTCAAGCACTTATCCAATCTCAGGTTACCCAACTCAAACTCTTCTGAGTGTCCTAATGCACTTTAATCATTAGGTAGCGACTCTTCAATTCAAACCCAATTCCCAAAAGGGAACGAGTTGTCCTCCCAAATGTCATGAACACGATTTCGCGAGACAAAGGGGGCGCAACATGTACTCAGTCACATTCATGCATTTATATCATATTTCAGTCTTAGTTGTTACTTATTGATACATCATATCATTATTCTGGGCCAACTTTCATGACATTACGAGCCCGTGGGAGAGACTGGAGAGTGATGACTGAGTGAGGTCAAGAGCCTGATTATGAGTGATAGTTATGAGATCGGGCTGCACACTGCAGCAAGTTATATTGATTTATGCCATGATTAGTTTGTTATAGCGCTTGGGCCGTAAGAGCCCCTCTAGAATCTGCACACCCACAATAGGTGCGGTTGATTATATTCAGGAATGGATCTTCCCTTGGTATGGAGATGGATATTTTCCATGGGGCTGGATTGACCTGTTGTCCTCGGTACTGGAGACTGATGATAAGTGATGTATATATTCCGGGATGGATCTTCTCTGAGCCGTTTGAGCCATACACAGTACCGAGTGATATATATATATATATATTCCATGGAACTAGAATGGCCTTTTCTCAGTACTGGGTGACTTATAGTCAGTGTTGTATATGTTTCGGGATGAATTTTCCTGGGCCGTATAGGCCATATACAGTACCGAGTGGTTGAGTATGATGAGTGGAAAGTGCGACATAATGGATTGAGTACTCTAGGAGTGTGAGTACATGATTCATCTCTAAGATACATGGCATTAGCATGCACACATGATATACAGACATAGAGATGTATTTTTCCTCATGTTGTACGGTATCACATCATTCATGGCTTTTACACACATTGTTATGTGGCATAGAAAGGTATTTCACATTTGTTATCTGGAAAAAAAATGAAACATCTTATTTATTGTGAAAAAGGATTTTAAGAAAAATTACAATTTTCAAACTCATATTTTACGACGATTTCGGTAGAGGATTTGAGTTTCACTTATATTCTTGAAAAGCGAAACTATTTTTGAAAAAACTGTGCAAAAGCTGAACATGTGTATCTTTGAGATTATTTCCTTGGTTATATGCTCTACGTTGTATGAACTGTTGTTGGTTATTTGTGTTGGACCCGACCTATGTTCCAGCTTGTCACTGCTTTTAATCTGAGGTTAGGTTTGTTACTTTTTAAGTATATGGGGTCGGTTGTACTCATATTGCACTTCGTGCACATTGCGTGCAGATCCCGGATGTCGATGTTGCTGTGTTCGATGGTTGCTGGATTTGAAGGCGTACCTGCATTCCTACTGTAGCTGCCTTTTGTTCACGGTAGCCTTAGATTACAAAATTCTGTTTATGTACTTTTCGAACAGAAGATGTATTTTCTTCATATTAGCTTTGTAAACTCTATTCTTAGAAGCTCATGATTTGTACTATCAGTCCTTGGGAAATGTAATAGATTTAGATAATTTATTTTGTTCTACTGCCTTATTAAATTTTATGGGAATTGGATAGTATAGTTGGCTTACCTAACGAGTTGGGTTAGGTACCATCACGACTAGTGAATTTTGGGTCGTGACAGGTGGGCTAGTTGTTGCTCCTTCTTTTTCTTTCTGAGCGGAGGGTCTTCCGGAATCTCTGCCTTATTAAAGGTAGATGTAAGGTCAGCGTATATACTACATTCCCAGACTCCACTTATGGGATTATCTGGGTCTGTTGTTGTAATTTTTGTTCTTGATTTTTTCGTAACAACACAAATGTTATGACACATTTAATATACACGTTTAGAAAAAAGAATTTCTTCGCTGAGCTATTATTGAGATGGATAGAATTATCTTGTACTCCCTCCATTCACTTTTACTTGTTCATTATACTAAATATATATTTTTATTTTTACTTTTCTATTATACTAAATCAAGAAAAAGATAAAATGAGAGCGGATATACACTTTTATTTTAAAAACAAAAAAAAAAAGAAAACTACCCTCTATAGCCCCTCAAAATTTTAATAGCCCATGTTTTGGCCTACTTGCAAAAAATGGCCCTTCGGCCCAAACATATTGCATCTAGTAGCCCGAAATGTCTGTTTTGTATATTTTTTGTATAGTGACTGTCTATTTTGTATAGTGGAAATCTATTTTGTATAATGACGGTTTATTTAGTATATATTTTGTATAATGACATCCTATTTTGTATATATTTTGTACTTTTGGATATGATAAGTATTAGCTAAGAATTAAATGAAATATGTAATGCAGTTCATATACGAAATGTCTATTTTATATATTTTTTGTATAATAACAGTCTATTTTTGTATATTTTTTGTATAGTAATAGTCTATTTTGTATAGCGACAGTCAATTTTGTATATATTTTGTATAGTGAGAGCTAATTGTATATAAATTGTATAGTGGGAGTCTATTTAATATATTTTTATATAGTGATAGTCTATTTTGTACATATTTTGTATAATAACGGTTTATTTAGTATATTTTTTGTATAATGACATTCTATTTTGTATATATTTTGTATAGTGACATTTATTTTGTATATTTTTTGTATGGTGACAGTCTATATAGTATATAAATTTTATAGTTCCAAGCGATGCTATTTTTAGGAATTTGGTTGAACGTATGAAAATGTCATGTAATTTGGCTCCAACTAGAAATCAATCTCTTTAACACTTGTGGCTATGTACAGTTTCTTCTTTCTAACTCTATGTGCACACTCCATCAAGTTTACTATTTTCATGTAATTTGGCTCCAACTTCAATCAATCTCTTTTACTATTGTGGCTGTGTCCAGTTTCTTCTTTCGAACTCCATGTGCATTGTGCACACTCAATCAAGTTAACAGTTATCTCCGTATTGATGATTTAAACTTATTTTTAAGACTACAATTCGTGCTAAGAGAAATTGTACAAATAGCATATAATAATACGCTAAATTGATATATTTAATCAAATAAAAGGACTTGATTCTTTTTCAAATGCTTATATTGCTTATTAAAGTAATGTTAATAGTTTTTGTAACTGTTGCTTCAATTGACCCAAGTTTTGCAAAATAAATAAAATTTTACCTAAGATTAATATGGTCTCAAGAAGATTAAAATGAGTTGACTATATTGTCAATTAAAAAAGGAAATATTAGAAAAAGTTGTTTACGAAAAAGATACTTAGTAATAACAGCGATAAAAAAAAAAGATATGCAATTAACATCAATTAATTTGTATCTCAAAAATCTAAGAGTATAAAACTCAAAAAAGGTATGTACATTGGATAAATTCAGTTGAGTTTGTTAGTTTTAGTGGCTAGCCAATAGAATTAGTTATGGATTATAAAGTGCCTATTATAATTTTTGGTCAGACGATGATATTAGTTTCTAGCGCATGGCTAGTAATGAAATTTGCTCAAAAAAAATATGTTAGGGTAGACTTCAGGAACGTGGGCTAAAAGCCACCTTCTTTCTCTGATTATTCTTTGAAGACTCTTACACTTCGGGAAACAAACAACACATGAAAGACAGCTCCATTTTATTTTTCTTTTTTACACTATTTTCCACTTCCATATTTTCAGATCAGACTTGGAATACATTAAATTAACTTACACTCCTTAATCTTTCACGATCCTTAGATCATACAACAACAAGACAAAATTTTTATTAAATAGATTCAGAAACAAACAATTAAAAAAACACACAAAACCTTTGACTTTTCACCCAAAATCATGAAATTGAGATCAAAACAGCAAACCCCATTTGAATTCTTGAGTGTATGATGGAGAAAAAAGCAATCTTGGTGCTTTTGGTGCTGTCACTGAGCCTAATCAGTGGCCAAGAACCAAAAAAGATTGAAACTTTAAAGGCACCATATAGGATCCACACTTTATTTTCTGTAGAATGTCAAAATTACTTTGATTGGCAAACTGTAGGACTTATGCACAGTTACAAAAAGGCTCAGCAGCCTGGACCAATTACAAGATTATTGAGTTGTACTGATGAAGAGAGGAAGAATTATAGAGGAATGGAGTTGGCTCCCACTTTTGAGGTTCCTTCTATGAGCAGACATCCCAAAACTGGTGATTGGTAAAGCTCCCAACTTTAAATTTTGTGTGTAGTTTTTTAAGTTTTGTGGATGCATATGGTGTTTGGTGACCAAATGCTGAATTGGGGTTCTTGATTCTTGCGAATTTGATTGCTTTGAACAGTTAAAAGATGAAAAGGTGATTTTTTGTTGATCTTTCAATGAAGGGCCAGCTTTGGTTTATGGCTTTATGCCTTCAAATTTTTGTGGTTTTTTCAGTTTCTGTGGATGCGTGTGGTGTTTGGTGATCAAATGCTGAATTGGGGTTCTTGATTGCTTTGAACAGTTAAAAGATGAAAAGGTGATTTTTTGTTGATCTTTCAATGAAGGGCCAGCTTTGGTTTATGGCTTTATGCCTTCAAATTTTTGTGGTTTTTTCAGTTTCTGTGGATGCGTGTGGTGTTTGGTGATTAAATGCTGAATTGGGGTTCTTGATTTCTGTGAATTCGATAGCTTTGAAACAATTAATAATATGAAGAAGTGAAATTATGTTGATTTTTCCAATAAAGTTATCAGCTTTGTCTAGTGTTGTGTGATTGCCACCTTTATTTGTTTTGCCTATTTTATGCATTGATGCAATGCTGAATTGGGTCCTAAACTGGTGATTGGTAAACTCCCAACTTTAATTTTTTTGTGTGGTTTTTTCAGTTTTTGTGGATGCATGTGGTGTTTGGTGATCAAATGCTGAATTGGGGTTCTTGATTCTTGTGAATTTGAGTTCTTTAACCGTTAAGAAGATGAAAAGATAATATTTTTCTGATTTTCTAACTAGGGCCAGCTTTGTCTAGTGTTGTATGATTACCACCTAAGTTGGTTTATGCCTTCAAATTTTTGTGGTCTTTTCTGCTTTTGTGGATGCGTATGTTGTTTGTGATAAAAAAGCTGAATTGGGTTTTTTGATTCTTGTGAATTTGACGGCTTTGAACAGTTAGGAAGATGAAAAATGATATCTTGCTGTTTTTCTAAGGAGGGTCAGCTTTGTCTTGTTTCGTGTGTTTGCCACCTTTATTCGGTTTTTGCCTTCAATTTTATGTATGGATTCAATGCTGAATTGGGTTTCTGATTCTTGTCGATGCATGTGTTGTTGATGATTAAATGCTGAATTGGGTTTTTGATTCTTGTAAATTTGATGGCTTTGAACAGTTGATAGTATGAAGTAGATGAAATTATGTTGTTTTCCCCATGAAGGTATTGTGTGACTACTGATTACCACCTTTATTAGGTATTTGCCTTTGATTGTATGTGTTGATTCAATGCTGAACTGGGTTCTTGGTTCTTGTGACTTTGATAGCTTTGAACAATAGAATATGAAGAAATGCAAACATGTTTTTGTGGATGCATGTGTTGTTGGTGATTAAATGCTGAATTGGGTTCTTGTTCTTGCGACTTTGATGGCTTTGAATAATTAAGACGGTGAAAAGATGATATTTTGTAACAAGGGTCAACTTTGTCTAATGTTGTGTGATTGCCACCTTTTGCCTTCAATTTTATACATGGATTCAATGGTGAATCACATTTCTGATTCTTGTGGATATTATGGCTTTGAATAATTTGGAATGGGAGCAGATCAATTTATGTTGTTTTTCCACTGAGGGATCAGCTTTGTCTAGTGTTGTGTGATCACCACATCTTTTTGGTTTTTGCTTTTGATTTTCTATGTTGGCTTCAATGCTAAATTGGATCTTTAATTCCTGTGGCCTTATGGCTTTGAACAGTTAAGAATACAAAGAAATGAACTTATGTTGTTTTTCCCAACAAAGTTATCAGCTTGGTCTATGTTTGTGTGATTTCCTCCTTGATGGCTTTGAACGTTTAAGAATGTGAAGAGATAAAAATATGTTATTCTCGACAAAGGTGTCAGCTTTGTAAAATGGGAGTATTTGGTTGATCTTTCTTTATTTTCCTTCTACTTTTGGATATGCATTTGTGTATAGAAGTTAGTGTTGGTTGTTGGCACTGGTGGTTTTGAAATATCAAGAATTTAACAGATATAAAAAGTTCAAAGGTGATTGAGATATCTCGGATAATAGAAAGATAAGATTCCCTTCCGGTTCTTTGTCAGTTGCTCTTTGTTTCTTTTTATTTATGTCGTAATCTTTCTGATCTGATTTGGAGGTACTTCTGTTGGTTAAAGGCAACATTAGAAGCATGAAATACAGTTTAGAGAAGATCATGCTGTTCTGTTTGTTTCGGCAGGTATCCAGCAATAAACAAACCAGCTGGAGTTGTTCACTGGCTTAAATACAGCAAAGAGGCACAAAATGTTGATTGGGTTGTCATACTGGACGCAGACATGATTATTCGAGGTCCAATTGTACCATGGGAGATTGGGGCAGAGAAAGGGAGGCCTGTTTCTGCGTATTATGGGTAAACTCAACTTTCCATTTTGTCTCATTTTTAGTTTCAGTATTTTAGTAAGATTTGATATGGAAACAAAAGAATTTCTTGATGGAAACAAAGTAATTAGCAATCTTGTTCCTGTTAATGTTTACGTGAACATATATGTCCAGTAAACTTCTTAGGCTTGTCAGCGTCGACTGTAAAGATATACATAACCAAAACGAAGTAGAAAGGGATTAAGAGAACGGCAAAGGGCCAAATACACTCCTGTACTATGAGAAAAGGTTTAAATATACCCTTCGTTATACTTTGGGTCCAAATATAGCCTGCCGTTATACTATTGGTTCAAATATATCCTTCTTTTGTTAAGTTTGTCCAAGGTGGATATACAATCCTACGTGGCACTGATATTTGATGAGGTGGATGCCACACGGCATGCCACCTCAATGCCCCTAATCCATATATAAAGGACTAAAATTTGAAATACAATATTTTTCATTGTAGCGGTAATGGTGGCAATAGTGGTGGAGAGGAAGGAAATTCTAGTGGTGGAAAAAACATAGAAGGGCGGGGTTAAATGGGTTAAGGACGCTGAGGTGGCAAGCCATGTGGCATCCACCTCATCAAATGTCAGTGTCACATAGGATTGGATGTCCACTTTGACAAACTTAACAGAAAAGAGGTATATTTGAACCAATAGTATAACGATAGGGATATATATTGACTCAAAGTATAACGAGGGCTACATTTAAACCTTTTCTGATTGTACAGGAGTATATTTGGCCCTTTTCCGTTAAGAGAATGAATTGTCCCTTGCACTTCCTTTATAGTTTAATATTAGCGCATCAACTTTTATTGCACTTGGCATGTGGAAAGCAGATTCCCGATTCAAGGAAAGCCATAAATATCGATGAATTAAAACCCACGTTTGCTTGAGGACCATTTTGGTGTTTCCTCGACACCAAAATGTTTATTTTAACATAGTTTAATATTAGCTCGATTGTTGAGGGGTTGTTGATTCAGAAGAGTTTATTTTCTAATTAGGTATTTAATTGGATGCGATAATGTTCTTGCGAAGCTGCATACAAAGCATCCCGAACTTTGTGACAAGGTTGGTGGGCTATTAGCCATGCATATAGATGATCTTCGAGCTTTGGCACCACTATGGCTTTCGAAGACTGAAGAAGTACGAGAGGACAGAGCTCATTGGGCAACTAATTATACTGGTGATATCTATGGAACAGGGTGGATCAGTGAGATGTATGGATATTCATTTGGTGCTGCAGAGGCAAGTTGTTTCAATTGTTTACGTATCTTTTATTTTACAGATATCTGTTGCTGCTTTTCTAAGCTGTTATTAAGATGATAATATTTATCCTTGACGTTTGATTTGTCAGGTAGGACTCCGGCATAAGATTAATGATAACCTGATGATATATCCTGGCTATATTCCACGAGAGGGTGTTGAACCTATTCTTATGCACTATGGCTTACCTTTTAATGTTGGAAACTGGTCATTCAGTAAACTAGAACATCACGATGATGACATTGTCTATAATTGCAGTCGGCTCTTCCCTGAACCTCCTTATCCCCGAGAGGTAAAATTTAGTCTGCGCCACTAAAATAGATCATATCAGTCTATGCATAGTATAGATTTCTTTTTGTTTCTTACCAGCATGGTTTCCATTTTCTGAATACTCACTCAGCTGAATGTGCACTGATGGAAAAAATCAATGTCAATTGATACTAAAACTTGTAAAGCAACGAATTCATATATACAATACGAGCAGAAGAGTATGTTTAATCTTATTGCTTTCTGGGGTTGATGCTTCTACCACCATTCACTTATGTGTATTCAAACATGTTTAACTAGATTGATGAAGTAAATTAGGCTGCGCAAGCTAATTTTATCTAGCTATCTGTTAAATCTTCATAAACCGAGATGCTTAGTGTTTTAAAATCTCTGGCTTAAAGGATCATGTATTATCGGCCATATGGAAAGTCAATGAGCAATCAAGTAATTCTATTCCAGCTCACTAATGTGGCGAACTATAGCTACTTGCTCATAGACATAATAGTAAGAGTTACGAAAGTTGGAGTTTAATTTTAAACACTTAACCAGCTTAAAGCTCCCTTGTTGGGGCTTCTGAAATATAAATATACTGATATAACTATTATAGTTGTAGAATAAGAAGTTAATGAGCTTACTGTATAGTGCTCCCTTTCTTAGGGCTCGTTTGGTACGAGGGATGTACGAGGGATAAGGGATAATTAATCTCGGGATTAAATTTGAGATGAGTTTATCCCATGTTTGGTTGGGATAAAATTGTGGTGTAACTAATCCCGGAATTAGTTATACCGGGATTATAGTGTTATTTTCATCCCTATGGGAGAGTGGGATAACAATCCCAGGATAGCGAGTATTTTTTGGTGTATATGGTCAGAAAGGAACAACAGATGCTTTGAAGGTTACAACTCCAAATCATTCCCTCAAGGCTAGATGTCTTTTGTATCTTTATAGTTGGCATTACCTTTCCCCCTTAGATTCTCCTGACAGCTTTTTGAACTTCGTTAGCTCCTTGGTACTAGAATAGACTTTTTGTAATTGAGCTAAGAGTGTCTTTTTGCTTCCATAACTTTTGTATTATTATGCATCTTCTTGATGCCAGCAATGAAATTTATTATTACTTCATCAAAAAAAAAAAAAAATCCCAGGATAATTATTAATGGGATAACTTGTTTCCCAACCAAACAACCCCTTAGTCACCAGAAGCTATTTGCATCATTCATTCTCCGACATAACTTGCATTCTATTTTCTTGCAATGCTCATTAGAATTTTCGCTTCTTGCAGATAACGCAGATGGAACCGGATCGTAACAAAAGGAGGGCGCTGTTTCTGAATATAGAGTGCATTAATACCTTGAATGAGGGCCTTTTGTTACAGCATGCCGCCTTTGGATGCCCTAAGCCAAAGTGGTCAAAGTATCTAAGCTTCTTAAAGAGCAAAACATTTGCTGAACTAAGTCGGCCAAAACCTTTGACTTCCCAAAGTCGGCAGATGATGGAGGTTGAAGTTCATAAAGAAGTTGATAATGCGCCTGAAAAGCCACATCCAAAAATTCACACCATTTTCTCTACAGAATGTTCACCTTACTTTGATTGGCAGACAGTGGGGCTTGTCCACAGTTTTTACAAGAGCGGTCAGCCAGGGAATATTACGAGGCTTCTAAGCTGTACAGAGGAAGACTTAAAGCAATACAAAGGCCATGATCTAGCTCCCACCCACTATGTCCCATCCATGAGCCGACATCCATTAACTGGAGACTGGTAATCTATAGCTTACCTATGTGCGCAGCTCGTCAACTTTGCTTGCAAAGTTTAAAGCGCAACAAAATCTTTTGTCTTGAGTAATAATGTAGCTGTGTCACCATTCTTAGTTTTTGCTTATTTCAGGTATCCGGCAATCAACAAACCAGCGGCAGTTCTTCATTGGATGAATCATGTGAAGACAGATGCTGAATACATTGTGATTCTAGATGCCGACATGATTATGAGAGGACCAATAACACCATGGGAGTTCAATGCAGCTCGCGGCCATCCAGTTTCAACTCCCTATGAGTAAGGGTTATAAGTTTGCGATTTTCATTTTCGTTGAGTTGGAGGATTGCATGGTTTACTTGTTCTGGTGTATCAATTCTTGCCTTATATTCAGCTGGCACAGATTCTTACACAATTAACTTTTGTTCCTGTCGAATCAGCTACCTTATTGGCTGTGACAACGTACTTGCAAAACTCCACACTCGCCATCCTGAAGCTTGTGACAAGGTTGGGGGTGTGATCATAATGCATGTAGATGATTTACGTAAATTTGCGCTGCAGTGGCTGCACAAAACAGTGGAGGTCCGACTCGATAGATCTCATTGGTCCAAGAACATAACAGGAGATGTCTATGAAGCTGGGTGGATTAGTGAGATGTATGGTTACTCTTTCGGTGCTGCAGAGGTATGTCCTACTCCTTGGCATCCATTGCTATACGCTAGTCAGCGATGTGTCTAATCTGAATTTTGATGTTGCGTAGTTGAATTTGCGGCACGTCATAAGTGACAAGATTTTGATATACCCCGGATATGTTCCTGCTCCTGGTGTGAACTACAGAGTTTTCCACTATGGCTTGGAATATAGGGTTGGTAACTGGAGCTTCGACAAAGCAAACTGGAGACACGTTGACCTGGTTAACAAATGCTGGGCTAAGTTTCCCGATCCTCCTGATCCATCATCACTTGATCAAAGTGATAATAATTCCCTACAGCGCGACCTGCTTAGCATAGAATGTGCAATGACATTGAATGAAGCTCTTCGTATACATCACGAGAGAAGAAAGTGCCCCGATCCTAACTCTATTTCCACTACCAATCAGGACACAACCAATGAAACTAGAACCAAAGATGATGAAACTAGAACCAATGCTGAAACTAGAACCAAAGATGATGAAACTAGAACCAATGCTGACACTAGAACCAATGATGATGAAAGTAGAACCAATACTGAAACTAGAACCAATGATGATGAAACTAGAACCGATGATGAAACTAGAACCGACTCTGAAACTAGAACGAGTGCTGAAGCTAGAATGGCTGTTGAAACTACTACTTCAAGAAAGTTCGGAAAAGTTGAAAACGACTTTCGGGGCTTGAGGCACGATGATGTGCCCAAAAATAATTCGCAGCAATCTTCCCAACCTGACACGTCAAACGGGACGTTCAGTTCCATGAGATTTTGGATCATGGCATTGTGGGCAGTTTCAATCTTCGCCTTCTTGGGCGTCATGTCAGTCATGCTTAAAGGCCGTAAGGGATTGAAAAAGAGAGGTAAAGGTTACAAGTCTAAGAGAAGAACTTCGTATTCTGGTTTCTGGGATACGAATGGACAGGATAATAGGCATGTACGCAATGCTGAAACAGCATAGTAAGAACATAGTCATTCACGGACAAAGGTCCGTGACGTTATTGCTTAGCTGAGACGAAAACGTTTCTTTTGTTCGAGTTAGCAATTGAGTCATCTGCATTGCTGGATGGAAGATGTTTTTTGATGCTCAATTGATTGATTATTGCCTTTGGTTGAACTTCACATGAAGCTGGTAGTTTGCAACAAATGCATACTAGGACCATTCCTAGGGACAAACAGAAGGTAGGTATAACTTCACAAACAAAGTTTTCTTAGTCTTGCTGCTGTTTTTTCCTTTTTCAGAAAAAAAGGGTAGTTAAGTTTCTTTTTTATTTAAAATAATTACAATATTCTTTTGTATTGTAATTTCTGCACCTGTAAGTTTCACATCACAAGTATAATAAGTTTCATTTCAGGTTGTGTTGTTTAACAAGTAATGAGGTTTATCAAAAGGGAACTACTTTTGTTCTGTATACTTATGCAGTTAGTTAAAGACATTCAACCCTTTCTTATATATATATATATATATATATAGTGGTGGATCCAGGATTTTAAAGTCATGGGTGCTCGCCGATTAAAATTTCAAAAGAAGAGGAAAAAAAAGTTTTGTTGTGGTTGCTCACTCAATATTTATCTAAATATTTGCATGATTAATTGTGTAAATTACTAAATATGATTAAAAGTAATGGGTGCTTAAGCACCGAGAAGTGTGTATGTAGATCAGCCAATGTGTGTGTGTGTATATATATATATATATAATATTCAAAAGAATTGGGTTGGACTAATTGGTGGGCATGTGCCTCGTGTTTGCAACTGTTCACAAATATGGGTGGAGTAAGAATGAACAAAGGGGGAAGGTCCCTCCCTCCCCCTTATATAATACACACAAAAAAGCAAACAAAGAAGAAATATTAAGTGGGTGTTTGGACATAAGAATTGTAAAATTTCAAAACAGGGCGAATTTTTTTTAAATTTCAAAACAGGGCGAATTTTTTTTTCAAGTGAAAATGATATTTGAAATTTAGAGTTGTGGTTGGACATGAATATAATTTTGGGTTGTTTTCTGAGTGATTTAAGTGAAAATTTTGAAAAACAACATTTTGGAGTGAAAATGAGAAATTTTATGAACAAACGTTGATTTCGAAAAAAAATAAAAAAAAAATTGGAAAAAAAGAAAAAATTTCTTTGTCCAAACGGGCTAGTCCTATCTATGGGGTGTATGCTCCTAATTTTATTATAAATTTGTTGGTCGCTGATTCAGTCTAATAAAAGTCTTTATTTGAGTTTAAAAAATATGAGGATAAGACTTTTACTATCGCTAAATATTAATTATAGTTGTTTAAATTTAGTCATGAACATTATTTCATATCATAGGGCATCAAATTAGAAGAAGTCTTTAAATGCTTCCCAAACACTAATTGCTGCTAAGAAGTATTTTTTTAAGTAAATTAGCCAAACAAGAAATGTTTCTCACCAAAAGTACTTTTGAAAAAAAAAGAACTTCTCAAAATAGCTGATTTTTACAGCTTGGCCAAACATGCTATTAAAGACATACTGTAATTTTGGCACAAATGTTGTTGCAGGATGCAGTATACCGAACCTCAATTTTTAAGGAAAACTTAACTACACTCAACGTTTACACGAAATCAACATATATATGATAAATATTTGAATAAACATTCACTTAACCATGATTGTTATTTAAATTTGATGTAAACATTGAGGGAAAATAAGTAATTACTCTTGTCAAATCTACAGTTTGACTTCTTTGTTAAGTTTGTTCCTTCTTCCTAAATACTCCTCTCTATTAGGATTAGATGACTAAAAGAAAATTGCATAGTTTTTTACAATTTTTTTTTTCTTGAGTAATCTCTTGTGAGCCTATATGAATACTCTATTTCAAATTACCAATATATATAAGTGTACTTAATTAGTGAAATTTTCAAATAAATATATACCTGAATTTCGTTTTTTAACTAATAGTTAAAAATGTCAAAGTTATTCTCTCTAATTTTCTTATAGATAATTTGGATGTCGCTCCTAATGATGTATCATAGACCTTATATGGTCACTCTCATAAAAATATAATGGTTTTTGTTGTCGTTGTCTTAACATTCAAGATGTCTATACTTGTCGCTTCTTTTTATTATGTTCGTCTAACATTATTATTCGTAATAATACATCTATCTTCTTGAAATTTTGAATTCGCCTCTAATCTGAATGTCTTTCACGACGTTAGGTCTGATTAAATTAAGACTATAAAGAATCAACAATTTACAATAAAGAGAAGTATCCACGTTAGATAAATTTGTAACCTTACAAGAACAAATTAGAGTGGCAACAACTAGGGTTATATCATGAATTATAACTTTACTTTAAATTTATTATATCAAAGTCACTACACTGACTATTGTTACGATTAACGAAAATTCACTCAATCTTACATAAATATATGAACTCACTAAACTATTTTGTAATGAAAGAATCATTAAATTTTACTAAATAAGAAAAAATATATATTTTCAAGATAAATAAGTTATTTTCTTTTTGGTTTTCCACATAATATCTGGTATTCGTAATTGAGATTGATTAAATTTGATTCGTGCCAGAAAATCCAATATTTGAAGGTTCGGGTCGAGTAGGAGTCAGTTGGCACCTTATAAAGTATTTGTTCCACATGGCAAACTCTTATTGGGATGTAAAGAATCTGTCACGTGACAACATCGTGCAAGACTTACATACATAAATCTCAGACCAATAGAATAAACACAACATTTGTTTGGCTTAGTTTATTCATATGTTGTCATTTTCCTTTGGAAAAAATCAGAAGTTTCTCCTGCCTAATCTGCGTGCGATGGACCATTTGGTGGCCATCTGCTTTTCTCATCAAATTTCTTTACTAATCTTGGCAATAGGTATCACTTTTTCATATTTAATATAATAAGTTTCTAACCCTAATATTTTCATTTTTCTCTTAACCACTCTAATAGACTTTGACCAAACTTTTCCAATGTCAAATTTTTTTTTTTTAAAAGTACTTTTTTTTTTAAAAGTTGAAGTGTTTGGCCATACTTTTAGATGACAAAAATGCTTTTGAGTAGAAGTAGTTTTGGAGAAATAGAAAAAGTAGTTTCTCCCCAAAAATATTTTTTTTAAAAAATACTTAGAAAAATACGTTTAGAAACAGTTTTTAAAAGCTTGGCCAACCACTAATTCCTACTCATAAGTGTTTTTCAATAATTAATAAGTCAAACATAAATGCCTTCTCATCAAAAGTACTTTCTTCTCAACATAAGCCGATCAATTTTAGAAGTTTGGCCAAACAGGCTATAATTATTATAAAAAGGACATAATATTTTTAAGACCATAAATTTAAAAGGTATTTTGGATATGTTTATGAACTTTCAATTTAAAATTATAAGATTCAAAAATGCTTTCTAGTCTGGTGCACAAAATATTCTGTATTTACGTAAGATCTGGAAAATGGCTGTATTTCAAGAGAAACGACGTAAACAATTTATTTTAATATAAGTATTAGTGATCGCTTCCATGATCCGAGAGTCGAGAAAGATATATTAAAGGGAGGGAATACATGTAGATATATAATAAATAGGAAAGATATGGACATTTCATTCTGAAGAGTAAGGGGCCACTTCACGTGAAGAGGCTTTTAATAACTTATCTTGTTCAACATTATATTAAAACAAACAAACGACTATGCCAAACCATGTTTATCTTCTTTTGTCCACTTGAGGTACTTTTATCCTAAAATATCACACTGATAATCAGTACCAGAAATTAACTTAATTAAGTTATAATGCCAATGAAATAGTAAGTTAATCGCGTTAGTTGTAGATTGAGTGTATAAGTAGTTGATTAGAAAGTTCACATTCGAGTTTTACTAAGCAGGATCTTATGTTGTTATGATATAAGTGTAATAGCCCAGCTAGTGATATTGTCCGCTCGGGCTTAGGCCCTAACGGATTTAAAACGCATCACTAGAGTTTAAGGCTTGTTAACTTATATGCCCAGCATTCTTTTTGTGTTTTACCAATGTGGGACTATGTCTAAAGTTTGGAATATTAAATATGAAATTGATAAGGTATTTAATTTGTAGAGGAAAATCATAATTCAAATTATACAATGATATTTTGTGCTACATCTTTTTACCAAAAAGAAAATAAGTGGAAAAATTGAAAATTTTCAACCAAGACTATGTATGAGAAGTAGGTGTGTCAAACGGGGGTATAGGTTAAATTTGAATAGGTTAAAACATAATAAAAATTTTCAACCAAGTCATATGCAGTTTGATGCACGAAGCATCCCATGTTCACGCATGATCCGGAAAATAACTGCACCCCTAAAATGTGATGCAAGTAGCGTATATATTATCTTGTTGCAATCATTAATGACTGATTTCACTGCTTGAATTCATGACCGATAGATCACACGACGATAACTTTATCGTTTTTTCAAAGTTCGCATTCACTGTCAAAAATTAATTAAAATAGGAAGAGGGAAAGTTGGGAATCAGGCATCACGCCTTGCATGCATGCAAGGACCAAACCACCAGTCCAACTTCCATAGTCAAACTTTCCATATATCTTCATTCAATACTTATTATAAAAGCATTGTTCTTCATTGCTACACTATCCACTTCCCAAAGTACAACGGCCTTTCTCTAGTATCTTCTCCACGAAAAAAATAGACATTAAATTAAACTACTAGAATATCAAATACCTAAAATCATGAGAAAACCTTGCTGTGATAACAAAGAGGAAATGCATAGAGGAACTTGGTCTAAACAAGAAGACCAGAAACTCATTGATTATATTACTCAACATGGCGAAGGTTGCTGGTGTAACTTACCTAAAGCTGCCGGTAAGTACAAAGGCGTTTTTCCGGTTCAACTGAACTCGTAACTTTCGATTCGAACTATACATACATATGGAAAAAAAATATTGAAATATATATGTACTCAGTACAGTAATACAAGGTAAGGTTGCGTATAATAGACCGTTGTGGTTCGGCCCTTTCACGAACCCCGCGCATATTCTGAGTTTAGTGCACCAGACTGTCTTATTATATGTACTCAGTAATCTAAAGGGTAATTCTTACTAAGTTATTTTTTGGCTTTTTAATTTGTGTAAGTTTGTGTTTGATTAGGTCTGCTTAGATGCGGTAAAAGTTGCAGACTAAGATGGATGAATTATCTAAGCCCAAACCTTAAAAGAGGAAACTTTTCAGAGGATGAAGATGATCTCATTATCAGGCTTCATGCCCTCCTTGGCAACAGGTTTTCCACTATTTTTTCTTATGGAACATTTTGAGTTAATTAAAAGAGAAAAATCATTACATATGCTGATTAAATGGACTTGTTTGCTTTGAACAGATGTGAAATATTTTTCTTATTTAGACATCTTTTTAAAGGATTCCTAATAATTATATTCCTTCCGTTCATTTTATGTGAATATGTTTAATCAGAGGTTTAACAAAAAAAGAACGACTTTAATAATTATGGTTTAAAACAGGCCGTGTCATGACATTTTTCGGTTACAAAGTCATGACATAAGGATAAAACGGGATCTTAGAGTTAAATTGCTTCTAAATATCTTTTTAAGAACAAATTAAAAATAAATGACTGATTAATTAACAATGTTTGTTAAAATTAGTAATTAGTTTGAGTGAAATATCCAAATCAAGAAAGTTATAAGTAGCTAGTGATAATCGATAGTGGTTGTTATATATAATTTCTTCTTTTTGTCATTTAATTTTCAGGTGGTCACTAATAGCCGGAAGATTACCAGGGAGAACTGATAATGAAGTGAAGAATTATTGGAATTCCCATTTGAGAAGAAAACTTATAAAAATGGGAATTGATCCAAATAATCATCTTATATCTCATTATCTTCATTGGAAAAGTCTTGAATTTTGGACAGAAAATAGCAGGAGAGAAACTGATGGATCACTACTCTCTGATACTGGAAGTTCTTGTGCAAATAATCAACAACCAATTAGTTCATTGCCTGATCTTAATTCACTTCCTTCAATACATCCGTAATAATATTAATCTGTATCATAGTTGGCTCCGACATCAGTGTTATAAAAAAAAAATGTTATAAGCCTATGTTTTAGTTATGATGAAATTCACTTTTAATGGAATGCCTTATCTCCATTTTAAATGCTAGATGGACCACTTCTCTTTCAGTTTTGTTACTTGAAATGAAAATAAAATGTCCACTTATTGTTCCTTTCCAGATATAAAACTAATTTAAGAGGGAATTGGATAAGTTTTCCTAACATGTGAGGCCAAAGGTTAGTTTTATTTCCTGTTGAGGGCAATTTTTTAATAAGTTGGTAGTACATAGATGAATATATCAACAATAGCATAATTCTTGGGCTATTCATTCTGTAAGGGGTCGCTGGTACGATGGATAAATAAAAAATAATTGTGGGATAAAAATTTAGTACTGTCATATCTCTTGTTTGATTATTAATTTTGGGATAAATTATTCTAGGATTAAAAATAGTATATGAATAACTTATACCTACTAGAGGGTGAAATAGTAATCTCAAATTCTCAGGTTAAGTTATCACATGATAAGACAATAAAATTGACAATCTCAGGATTAATATTGTTTGACCAAAAATATAGATCTTGATTGCCGCGCCTCCTTTTTCTCACGAAATCGGGTTTCGACATTTTGATGACTCCTTTGAGAGAGTAGGAAAAAGGAATTGGTTAGAGTTGCCACCTAATGGTTAAGGTGCGTTAGGGCACCTAGAGCAGATAACACATGTTATACCAGTTTGCTTTACCAGAGATCGGGTAATGGCTCGAAATTACCTTGAAGGAAAGGTGTTAGGCACCCCTCGAGTTCCACAACTGTGGGTCCTGGCTGAACTTGATTTATGAATTAGTCTAATAAAGAAGAGAGAGGATCATTTAATAGGGATGGGGGTCCTAAATTTTTTAGCCTAAAGGATCACCCCGTGCAACATAAATAGTACTTCGTAACTCCCTCGAGTCAGAGTGTTACTCATATTATTCAGTGGGCACAGACTATCATCACCTGCTACCCGATTACTATCTTTAAGTTGTTACCTAAAACACTCTAATTGATTCTAGTTCGATTCCTATGTGTGCACTACCCGTCCCTTACCTATAGTCCTGGATGCATTAGGATTTCTATTTGGGATAGTTCTAGACTAAGCGTAGGTTGCTCAAAAAATATAAAAGACTATGCGACAAACAAAACATGTTAGGACTTGCAAATACAAAGCAAATATGGGCTCATATTAACCTCCGCACATAAACACCAAATGCACGCAATTAACAATCTTTATCGATCTTAAATTCCTACAGGCAGGATATTTATATGAGAAAGATGTACAGAAACAATTTCATTAAGGCGAGTGTTAGGACCTACTGTTTGCCTACTAGTTTTAATGAATATTGTCTGGCTATTTCAAACTGTAATGCATAACGCTCACAGAATCCAGAATTATTATTAAGTCCTATAGGCATATTGTCTAAGTGATTGACAGTGACAATTATATTCAGAACCAATTACAGAATCCTATAGACATGATTTCTAATGTCGAACTGACTTAAATCCTATATGCATGATCTCTAGGCTTGAAACTGCTCTTAATCCTATAGACATGATATCTATTACTGGATTGATTTAAATCTTATAGGCATGATCTCTAGGTTTGAAATTGATTTTAATCATATAGGCATGATATCTATTAAGCAGTGATACAGACAAAAGTTATACACATTACCAGAAAGAAAAAATAGTTAGATCAACATTGAGGTCCTATAGGGCTAACATATGTTTGTTGGACAAGTTGATACAACCTATAGGCAGGTTTTCTAATGCAATTTAATTTCCTATAGGCAGGATTTTTAATATGCAAGCATAGGACATCACTCACACGATTTCAACAGAGATGAGGTAAAATAGAATTAACAAAGCAAATAAAACCCTATTGGCAAGATTTCTACCCAGATTACCCAAAGAGAATAAAGACCCTTCCCAATTTTATTATATACCCCAAAATCTGTTTGTTACAAACATATTACAGGCCAGACTAAATGAATAAATTACATAATAGTAGTAAGACAAACTATAAGGAGCCTTCATTAAGCCTAACTGAACCTGGGAACCAGGCCTGCACACCAATCAACTTTGAGGCTCATTTCATAGGTACAACATGGCTAAATACGAATGTCTTACCCATAACACATGTAGAACCAGGTTTCCAATATGTCAAAGTTTCCAGGGGCCTCAGGGACCCAGGGCAATGCTCACACCAAAATCACACACTCAGAAGTATTTTAAAAGAGATTAGGAACCAGTTTCCATTATGTCAGAGTTCACAGGAGTTTCACATGGACCCTGAGCAGTGCTCACACTGCGGTGGTTGAGGATAGAACCTAAGGGACTAAGAGTGGAAGTTTTTAAAAATCAGCATACAAAAGGGAGTAGAGGCAGGTTTCAAAATAATTTAATTTCAGAAGAAATAAGGTTTAGAACACAGAATTGCATTCAGAAGAATATCAAAGTTTGCAAAGTACATAGTTTCAAACAGGTTAATTCAGAAGAGTGACTTAATTACACTAAGGGAGCATGCTGACATTTAAGACAACCATTGTTTAATCACAGAAATAACTTAGGCAAAGCAGTCAGTATATCACCTAACATATTAACAGACAGGGCACATGAATTAAGCAACAAATTAGGACAAATTAACTAATTACATGCTTGTAGTATCCTAAGAGTGCAAGTTTCAAAATAGGTACATGATTAACAAACAGTGTGCCCGGACAAATAGAACATTAAGCTAACTTATAAGAGGATTCATATTATTCAAAATAGTTAATTTTAAATTAACAGTATTAACCATAAGATTAGAAGAGAGTCATAGGAGCATAAAAAGTAGAATCATGCTAAAAGTAAGGTTCAAGGCATGCTGTCGTGCCCCCTTTTTACTCGCGGAGGTCGGGGTTATGACATTTGGGAAGACAACTCGTTCCCTTTTGGGAATTTGGTTATACAATTGGAGAGTCGCCACCTAATGATTTAAGTGCATTAGGACAGTAAGAAGGGTTTAATTTGGATAACCAGAGATTGGGTAAGCGCTTGAAATTATTCCAAGGGGAAGGTGTTAGGCATCCCTCAGGATCCACTAGTGTGGTTCCCGCCAAACTATTGTTATGACTTAAGTATACATAACACATAGGCAAGTGAGAGTTTCAAACAAGAGGGGATTGGCATATAATGGTCACAAATAAACAAAGTCGGAAAGAACTAAAGAGAGTTGATTTTCTTAGAAGAAATGATTTTTTAATAGATTAAAAGAAACAAAGAACAAAGGGAAGAGGGTCCTAGGTTTACTAATAATATGGATCACCCCACACATGTAATCACTCTTACGCGCGATGTTATTGCGTGGTCATCATATCCATATCTACCCTTTCCTACCCCTTTAAGGTATTAAAGCGCGGAATGGTCTCGTTTACTTATTGCATGCTATTACCCACCCCAAGCCTATCAATCCCGGAGGTACTTGGGACTACTAATCCTAAAAGGAGGAGATGTTAGGCTGATTTGTGATTTCAAAAGGTAAAAATACTAAGGCGACAAACAAAACACATATAGCAAGTTTTGGGGGGGGGGGAGCATATACACAAATAAAAGGGCTCAAACAGACCTCCTTTAAACCAAAGAAAACACATAATGTAGCATGACTTGCATGTACTATTTAGGATCTGATTTAAAACTTAAAGGTTGAGGCAGACTGATTTATTACATAGTTCAGATAAGAAGCCTGAATCAGACCTGCCTGCTGGTTGTAGCTGATATATATTTTTGATTCAATTTATAAATTTACCATATGGCTTGCTAAGTGCTGGACAAAAGACCCTAAATAGTACATCACAAGCTATTTCTATAAACACTGACTGTCAGTTATTAAAGGAGGGCGAGTTTAGCAAAAGATCACAAGTTCTACAACTAGTAATGCATTATTATTGCTGGTTTTAACTGATAAATGAGCGAGGCAATTCAGATTTGATTAACTCCTATAGGCATGCTTTCTATGTGTTTGTCGACTTTAGAACACATTTATTAGACATATTAAAAATGCAAAAACCCTATAGGCATGACATCTAGATGCTGGATTTTATATGAACATGATATTTAATCGCAGTTGGTTATTTAAGGCCTATAAACGTGTTTGCCTAATGAAAAGTGGATATGCAAGATTCAGAAAGTCCTATAGGCATATTTTCTATATGCATATGCAGAGGTCAGATTTCGAATAATCGTAGACNTCCGATAGGAAGCCCGACTCAGGCCTGCTTGCTGGTTGTAATTAATAAAATCTGATTCCGTGTATAAGCTTTACCCTAAGGCTTGCCTAAGTGTGGTACAAAAGCTCCTATAGGCATGATATCTACTAATTTCAGAGAAGAATGAAGTAGGTTGAATACATACTGATTAAGATGGGTTACCAGATCATTAAAGAAAAGTAACTTTATCAAAAGTTACAGGTTCTGAAAACGCTATTACTGGTTTTAGACTCAGAAGCGAGTGGAAACGTTTCAAACTTGGTTGATAGTTCCTATAGGCATGCTTTCTATGCGTGGTTGATTTTAAACACTTTTATAGATATGGAAAAAATGCAGAAAACCTACAACATGATATCTAGGTGTTGCATACTATTACGAATATGACATCTGATTGCATTTGGTTATTAAAACCTATAAACATGTTTGCCTAATAAGGAATGGATATGCAAGAATCAGAAAGGACCTATAGGCATATTTGCTACATGCATGTGCATCCTATAGACATGGTGTCTATATATAAGAATGCAGAAATCCTATAGACATGGCATCTATATGTAAACATGCTGAAATTAGAAATCCTATAGGCAAGTTATCTACATGAGAATGCAAAAATCTGAAATCTTATAGGCAGGTTGTCTACCCGTTTTTTCATACATAGTTACCATTCCCTTTTCACTATCCAACCCCAAAACTTTTATTACAAAGTTATTAGAGCCCAGAAAAGGTAAAGAAGAGAAAAATACATCAAAGATTAACATTACAACCAAGGAGATCCTAATTCAGACTTCCTTTCTAAAGTATGAAGTAAACCAACTCCAAAGATCAGATTTTAAAGCCTTTCTCCCATTTGGATATGTCAGAGTTCCCTAAGAGTTTCATAAGAATTCTTGGTAGTGCTTACACCCAAATGCATTACAAATCAAACATAGTGCAGTGTGGAAGGGCCAACCCTCAGGTGTCCAAGTTCAGAGAGAACTCAAGGTCCCAAGGCAAGGCTCACATGAGGGGGCAGAACTTAGAGACTAAGAGAGGGTGCAAGTGCAGGATTCTGAAAGGGAAAAGGGAAAGGGAAATAGTTCACATTAATACACATAGGGGTATACGGAATGAGGAGGTAGTAAAGGAAAAGCAAAGCCATGCTGATGGGCATACTTAGCAATGAGGAATGCTGGCATACCCCATAAGCCTATTAGAACACATTGTTTAGAAGTTAGGATCCTTTAAGGGATCAAGTTCAACCATAGACAATAATTCACATATTGCCATGCTTTAAACTGTAACTCAAAAAACATAAGGGGGGGGGGG
>MU690832.1:54425-66438 GCA_026770625.1 Nicotiana glauca
GGGGAGGGAGGAAGGATTCATAGCAGAAACAAACAGAAAAAGATTAGCATGCTAGTTTAAGCATTTAACTCTGCAGAAGAAGTGAAGTAGACATAGATACAAAAGCTGTAAGTAAACACATTGTGATGATGCTGAAAACTTAAATTAGGACATACCAGTTTCAAAGCAAACAAACAAAGAAAAGCAGTAGGTCTTGTAAACAAGCGACAATGCAGATAAGAAAAAAATGTTATTGTGAGAGAGTATGAGTTCAGAAGATATTGTGAAGTGTAGTGTAGGATTGTTAATTGTCGCCGTGTGTTAAATAGTCACATATTTATAGTGTAAAATCATAAGGGAATAAGGTAAGAAAATAGTTGAAGAACTGATTGTCAATCAATTACACAAGGCTCCTTTTAATTAAGGGATTCAAATTCAAACGGGTATAAATCAATTAAGGAAAGAAATTAATCAAACACTTTGTGCAAAGTAAGTAATTAGGGGTGAGTACATAAAAGTTATTTAAGGACAGGGCTTTTGAAATACACGGTTTGTACAAATAAGGTAAGAAGATCAATTAACAACCAGTAAATCAAATGGTCTGAGATTTTGTATGAATGAACGAAGTCAGAAAAGATGAAGAAGGGTTTTACTTAGGTCGAGTCACAGAGAAAATTAGTAAACAATGGAAAGAAATCAATCAGGCTATATTCAGAAGTAAGCTTGAACTAATTGCAAATTTGAAAACCATTTAGAGGGAAACTAATCATATATAAAGAGCATGTGAGCATGTTCAGTATGAAATAAAAAAGATTGTCATGACACTGTAACATTAGTAGAAAAATCCAGTGTAGAAGAGTTTAGTAAAAAGGTCAGAATCACATGAAAACAAGGAAGCCCCAAACTCAATTCGGAGTCTTAAAGTTGGTCTGAAAGAATTAGGGGTTTTGAAATAAAACCCTAGTTCAATCAAATCCCATAATCAAACTTGGCGAAATCCCCAAATTCTAGGGTTTCCACCTTGAATCAAGCATAGAGGCGAGAAGGCAAGTAGTCGAAACTACCTCAAAGGTTTCATAATTGAAACCTTCTTGCATGTTCCTTTTAGCAGCAGAAACTCATGAGAAAACATGATAGCAAAGTAACATGCAAACACAGTAGGAGGATTCAAAGAACATATAATAAAATACTGCTAAGAACAGTAGAAGAAGCATGCTTAAAAGGTTTTCGAGAAGAACCTTAAACATGGCTCAGTAGAAGAAAAAGAATAGTAAAAACACTTAAGAACACAGTAGAAAAATATAGAAGGCGAAACATAACAGAACATGGTAGAAGAAAATACCAGAACATAGTAGAAAAGCATGCGCGAACATAGTATAGAAAACACAGTAGAAGAACATACAAGAACGGGGTATAAAAAGCATAAGAACACAGTTGAAAAGCATACGAGACCATAATATAGGAAAACACAGTAAGAGAAGCATATAAGAACATGATACAAGAACACAGTAGAGACAAATACACACAAATGACAAAGAAAAATCATAAAAAACACTTAAACACTTTTTTCAAAAAACCCTAGATCGGAAAGGTTTTTGAAAGTAAATTTTTGAAAGAAAAGTTAGGGAAATCATTTGAAAACTCAGGGAGAGCATAGATATACAATAGATCTAAAGAAATTGGAGAAAACCTCGAAGAGTAAGGGTTTCAGAAGAACCCTAGAAATGAGAAAGGCTTTGAAAAGGTCACCGATCTGAGTCGGAGAGGTCAGAACCAGGCTCAAACAACCATGGTATGCCGGAGCAAGGCTGGAGATGACCAGAGAACCTTGAATCGATAGGGGTCTAGGATCGAACCTTCAAGGTCAGACCTTGAATCTTCAGAAATCAGGCATATAAGAGCAATAGGAGGTAGGTGTAAGACTCTTATAGCTTTGATGGCCATAAATTCCGGTGGATTTGAGGGCGGAGGTGGCTAGGGTTAGAGAAGGTTCGAGAGTGTTTGAGAGAGGGGAGGGTTTCAAAGGCGGCGGATAATTAAAAATGATTTAGGGTTGGGGGGTTCGGTAAATTAAAAAGGAAAGAATGCGAGTGAGCCATTGATCTGTTAGATCAACCGCTGGGATTAAAAGAAAAGGTCCGGGCAGGTTATTTGTGTGGGTCAGGGGCTGGTAATTTAGGAATTGGGCTGGGTAATTTGGGATTGGCATTGAGTTTAATTGGGGGGCTAATTTAGGCTAAAACTGAAATAATTAGGGCTAGTATTTAAATAGCCATTTTTTTCGCTTTTTATTTTTATAAAAATAGTAAAATAATTTTTGGAAATAAATTAAAAATACTAAATCAATTATTAATATGTAAATATCAAATTAAAAATACTTGAATCTAATTATAATTATAAACGGCATTAATTCTTTAAATAGGCTAAAATTGCAATTATGTGCAATTTAATTTTAAAATACTCAATACATTTGTAAAAAATGTACAAAAATTACCTTAGCTATATCTTGGTATGAATATGAGACTAAAATAAATTGATCACCAAATAATAACTTGAGGAATTATTATTGGTTTTTGTACTGCTAAAATAGGGTAATAAATTGATTTAAAAATCTTTTAAAAATTAGAAAAATTACTAAAACACTTGGACACACTTATATATGCATACATATGCTATTTTGAAAGTATTTTGCATATAAAAAATATACAAGGAAAAATTGGATATCAACAACTGCCCCTCTTTATCCGGAAAGGATGAAAGAGTTGTCGGGTAAAGATATGATGATCAATTTTGACCGGACGAAATGTTTTTAAGAAATTTGGCTGTGCACCGGCTTCGGAGCTGCCTACATATCCCTGGTCTTACAGAAATCAGTCTGTATGTAGTTCAGGATCGGTCGGCGAAATATGCTGATGGAAACCTTTCAAGAACAGACGCAATATTCAGGCTGGGATAAATAGTTAAGGTCCAATAGGGCTACAGGAACTGGAGTGGAATCGCTCCTGCCGAGATGGCCGTTGCTCGCCGGCTTACCTGCAAATAGACAATACCAACGTATATTGCGCATAAATTTAAACATGATGCAAGTTCCCGTCGGACCATGAATGCTGTCTTTAAACGGCTAGGATGATATCCTATGACCATGACGTTCTGGGCCATGAAGCGTATAATAAAGGAGTCGTAGGCTATGAAATGATGCTCTCAGTTTATGAGAATGATGCCTCCGAACCATGATGCCTTTGAATAATGATGTGTGAAATTAAAGGGATCTTCAGGCCATGACATGGCGTTCTCGGGCTATGAGAATGATGCCTCCAAATAATGACACCCTCAGATAATTTGGTGATTTTTCAGCCCATGAAATGTAGTAGGTGGCGATCTTTCAGCCCATGAAAGCATAAATAAAGTGGCGATCTTTCAGCCGATGCAAGATGTAAATAAAGGTGGCGATATTTCAGCCGATGCAAGATGTAAATAAAGGTGGCAATCTTTTAGCTGATGCAAGATGTAAATAAAGTGGCGACCCTTCAGCCATGCAAGCGTAAATGAAGTGGCGATCTTTCAGTCGATGCAATATGTAAATAAAGGGGCGATATTTTGGCCGATGCAAGATGTAAATAAAGGTGGCGATTTTTCAGCCGATGCAAGATGTAAATAAAGGTGGCGATATTTCACCCATGCAAGCATAAATGAAATGGCAATCTTTTAGCCATGCAATGCAGGAAATATAGAGGGCGATCTTTTAGCCATGTAGGATGCGAGTAAGGTGGCGATCTTTCAGCCGTGCAAGACATGAATAAAGTGGCGATCTTTCAGCCATGCAAACGTAAATGAAGTGGCGCTCTTTCAGCCATGCAAACGTAAATAAGGTGGCGATCTTTCAGCCATGCAGAGGATGCGGATGAAGGTAGAGCTTAACCTCGGAAGGCAGAATGGTTGCCTTATGTAATACAGAAAATACAGATCGAGACAGAGCTTAGTCTTGGAAGGCAGAATGGTAGCCTTATGCAATGTAAAAAATGCAGATGGAGAAAATTCTTAGCCTCAGAAGGCAGAATGAGAGCCTTATGCAATGCGAAAAAATGCGGATGGAGATAGTGCTTAGTCTCAGAAGGCAGAATGGTAGCCTTATACAATGCAAAAAATGCAGATGGAGACAGAGCTTAATCTCGGAAGGCAGAGTGGTAGCCTTATGCAATGCAAGAAATGGAGATGGAGACATAGCTTAGTCTTGGAAGGCAGAATGATAGCCTTATGCAAGAGGTAAAAGGCGAATAGTAATAAAATTTTTCTTAGCTGATAGCTGATTCTGATATTATGGCTGCTGGGGATATTTTGTGCCGCTAGCAACTGTGAATAGGTGTGACGGTTCTGAGAGTTGCATTCCTGAACAGTATGAGTGTATAATATATTCTATGATTTTGCGACTTGGGGTGCCTGCATCCAAAGAAAAATCGTGAGTTTAAGGTTAGTTCGTGTCCCCGCGGACTTTGCTTGACCTGATTGGCCCTGTTTTAGTGATACTGTGCGTATCATTAGGGTAGCGTTGCTAAATAGAGCAATTTTGATAACAGACATGCATGAGTTTGTAAAATATGATATGAGTATGTATTTTAAGAAATAGTTTTTAGATGAATCAATGACTGTGACGTGGTTCAGGATGTTGCAACCTCTCTCACTTCAGAATTTTGAGGGTCCTCCTTAAAATTCTGCGCCGAATTACTGGGCTGCTGGTTCTGAAAGTTGCTTGCGATGATCGGTTAAGGTTACTTTGGAATTTTAAGGGTCCTCCTCAAAATCTGCCCCAGTTTCCAATTGCGGGGGAAAATAAAATTTTTATTGAATTGTGACCGAACCCATAAGGCTGCCTACGTATCCCCTCTTAAACGAGAATCAGGTCAGACGTAGTTTGAATTACATCATATAGGAAAGCATAAGATTACACATTGTAGCGCTTGACTGGATCTGAATTGATTGGTTTTGGCTAAACTTCTCCGTCCATTTCTGCAAGTATAAGGGCTCCTCCTGTCAGAACCCGGTTAACCATGTATGGACCCTGCCAATTGGGAGAGAATTTCCCTTTGGCTTCATCTTGATGCGGGAAAATTTTCTTTAACACTAGGTGCCCCAGTGTGAACCATCTTTGTTTGACTCTCTTGTTAAAGGCTCTGGACGTTCTGTTTTGATAAAGCTGACCGTGGCAAACTGCATTCATTCTTTTACCATCTATAAGAGCCAGCTGCTCATAGTGACTTCTCACTCATTCTGCATCGTCGAGCTCAGCTTCTTGTATGATCCTTAGGGAATGAATTTTTACTTCAGCAGGAATGACTGCCTCTATACCATAAACCAGCATGTAAGGAGTTTCCCCAGTCGATATGCGGACTGTGGTGCGATACCCTAATAGAGAAATGATAGGTTCTCGTGCCACTGCTTATGCTTCTCTATCATTTTCCTTAGTATCTTCTTAATATTCTTGTTGGCGGCTTCTATGGCTCCATTCATGTAAGGTCTGTAGGCTGTAGAATTCTTGTGTTTGATCTTGAAGGTTTCACACATGGTCTTCATCAGGTCACTGTTGAGGTTGGAACTGTTGTTAGTGATGATTGACTCTGGAATCCCGAATCGACAAATAATATGGTCACGGACAAAGTCTGCCACAACTTTCTTAGTCACTGCTTTGTAAGATGATTCTTCGACCCATTGGTAAAATAGTCAATTTCCACTAGGATGAATCTGTGCCCGTTGGAAGCGGCAGGTTCGATAGGTCCAGTGACATCCATTCCCCAAGCTGCGAACGACCATGGTGAGCTAGTTGCATTAAGCTCATTTGGAGGTACCTTTATCATGTCTGTATGTATTTGGCAGTGGTGGCATTTTCGGACATACTGGATGCAGTCTGTCTCCATAGTCATCCAAAAGTAACCAGCTCGAAGGATCTTCTTTGCTAAGACAAAACCGTTAATATGTGGACCACATGTCCCAGCATGGATTTCTTCTTGCAGTTTAGATGATTCCTTTGCGTCGACGCACCTTAATAGTCCCAAATCAGGAGTCCTCCTATATAGGATTCCTCTGCTTTGAAAGAAATTGTTGGCTAATCTTCGAAGTGTGCGCTTTTGAGTTGCATTTGCAAGCTCTGGGTATTCTCCTTTTGCCAAATATTCCTTGATGTCATGAAACCAAGGTTTTCCATCTGCTTCCTCTTCGACATGGGCACAGTAAGCTAGCTGATTATGGATCTTCACCGGAATAGGATCAATGAGGTTTGTATTTGGATGCTGTATCATGGACGATAGGGTATCTAATGTATTGGCAAACTCATTCTAGACTCTGTTTTCGTGAACCTCTTTCTAAACCCCTGCACATGGTGCAGATAAGGGAGTATCTTGGAATTTTTGGTCGCCCATTCTTCTCGTACCTGATGTATGAGTAGGTTTGAGTCCCCAATTACTAGAAACTCTTGGATGTTCATGTCAATGGCCATCTTGAGCCCTAAGATGCAGGCTTCATATTTGGCCATGTTGTTGGTGCTCGGGAACCTGAGTTTGGCAGACACTGGATAATGCTGACCAATTTCTGATACTAGGACTGCCCTTATGCCAACTCCTTTGAAGTTTACTGCTCCGTCGAAAACATTCTCCAACCGTCATAGGACTCTGCAATATCTTCTCCTATGAATGATACCTCTTCATCTGGAAAATACATTTTTAGGGGTTCGTATTCTATAGGGTTTTCAGCAAGGTGATCCGCTAGTGCCTGTCCTTTGATTGCTTTCTGTATTACGTAGACGATCTCGAACTCTCTCAACAGGATTTGCCACTTGGATAGCTTGCCAGTTGGCATGGGCTTCTGAAAGATGTATTTTAGAGGATCCATCCTTGATATAAGGTATGTAGTATATGCACAGAAGTAGTGCCTCAGATTCTGGGCCACCCAAGTTAGAGCACAACAGGCGCGCTCTAATAGAGAATACCGAGCCTTGTACGGAGTGAACTTCTTACTGAGATAATAAATGGCTTGTTCCTTCTTTCCTGTTTCATCATGCTGCCCCAGGATGCAACCAAAGGCACCATCTAACACTGCGATGTAGAGTAGCAAAGGTCTACTAGATTCAAGCGGGACTAAGACTGGTGGTGTTGACAAATATTTCTTTGATTCTGTCGAAAGCTTTTCGGCATTCATCAGTCTATTTGGCGGCGACATCCTTTTTCAACATTTGGAAGATCGGCTCACAGATAACTGTAGATTGTGCTATGAACCGGCTGATGTAGTTAAGTCTCCCCAAGAAACACATTACACCCTTCTTGTTCTTTGGCGGTGGCAATTCTTGAATGGCTTTGACCTTTGATGGATCCAACTTTATCCCCTGGCTACTCACAATAAACCTAAGTAACTTTCTAGCAGGAACCCCAAATGCACACTTTGCAAGATTCAGTTTCAGGTTGTACCTCCGCAATATGTTGAAAAACTTCCTCAAATCTTCCATGTGATCAGTGGCTTTCTTGGACTTGATGATCACATCATCTACATATATTTTGATCTCCTTGTGTATCATATCGTGGAAAATGGTAGTCATGTCCCTCATGTAGGTGGCCCTTTCATTCTTTAACCCGAATGACATCATTTTGTAGCAGTACATCCCCCATGACGTAATGAAAGTCGTTTTCTCAGCATTTTCTTCATCCATCCAAATCTGACGATAGCCAGCAAAACAATCTACAAATGATTGCAATTCATGCTTGGTACAATTGTCAATCAAGATATGTATGTTTGGCAAGGGGAAGTCGTCCTTTGGACTGGCCAGGTTGTGATCCCGGTAGTCGACACAGACTCTAACCTTCTCATCTTTCATCGGCACTGGCACGATATTGGCTAACCCTGTTGGGTATTCTACTACCCTGAGAACCTTAGCTTTGACCTGCTTAGTCACTTCTTCCTTGATTTTCAAAATCATATCTGGCTTGAACATTTTGAGCTTTTGCTTTGCCGGCGAACAGGTTGGATTGGTGAGAAATTTGTGAGCCATAATAGATGTAATCAGACCAGTCATGTCATCGTATGACTAGGCAAATATGTCCTCATATTCTCTTAGAAACTCTGTATATTCTTCCTTTTCTGATGGTGACAAATAAACAATGATTTGTATTTCTTTGATGTTTTCTGCATGTCCCAAGTTAACAATCTCAGTCTCGTCCAGGTTGGACTTAGGTCTGTTCTCAAAATTCTCAACTTCTTTAACAATCTCTTTCGGTATATCATCTTCCTCTAAATCTATGTCCGTTTGTTGCGTTGTCTCGTTGCATGTCACAGTCATTGGTTCATCAAGATAAGTAATAGTAATGCTGTCTAAGTAAAGTAATGAGAGAAAATAATAAGAGTAAGATTTATAAGAAAACCGAAATGCTTTGATAAATTCCATAACTTTTTTTTTTGAACATCGGAGCTATTTCTTGCAAAAACTAAAAATGCAAAAGGAACGTCAACTAGTAAAATAAAAATAGTGCATGGTGCTTGTTCAGCCTTGCTACCCGAGGTTCCCCAGGCTCCAGTGGTTTTGATAGTCCAGTTATTGAGGCATTCTCCTCTGCTTACAGCCTGTATGGAAGGGCCTTCCTCCCCTCCTCCTCAAAAATGACACAACAATCCATATTATCGTCTTCCAGGAACAAATTCCTCACTGCTGCCAGTGCCTCCTCTTCTTCTAACCCATAGATCACTTCGGCCGGTTGGAAAGTCTGCTCTAAACGGGGTATTGGCTGTTAAAATGGATAATAAGGACCGCGTCATGATGGCGACCAATGGTTGAATTCCTCCCAAGTATACTCATATCCCATCTGAAGGTGGTGCCATGTTTCTTGAGCTTGATGGGCTTAGCGATCCCTTGGAGGTTTTTTTCAAGTCCCTTGCCAGGTTTGTATCCGCTCCAGTTCAGTATGCTTTCAATTTTGTTATCCTACTATTTGTCTTTATCAACGGTGTTGACTGGCTCGATGTGGTGGTAATTTTCCCCGCCTATCCTTCTTCTGCCTCCTATTGCTGGGATAGTCTGGCGATTGTATATGGGATTGCTACCGTCGCCGTGAATGATCACCTCTTGGTTGTTCCACTCATACTTCACGCCCTGATGTAGTGTTGATGCTATAATTCCAGCAGCATGAATCCATGGCCGTCCCAACAATAAATTGTAAGATGTCGGCACGTCTATCACTTGAAAATCAACATCGAACCAAGTAGGTCCCATTTGCAAGCACAAGCTAATTTCCCCAATAGTGGACCTTTGGGATCCGTCGAAAGATTTGACGATGATGGCCCCATCCTTGATCTCATGTAGCCCCTTTCCTAATGTCCTGAGCATCACCAATGGACAAATGTTGAGGCTGGACCCTCCGTCAATCAGGATTCTGGTAATAAAATAATCTTCGCACTGCACGGTGATGTGCAATGTCTTGTTGTGACTCAACCCCTCTGGCAGTAGCTCATCTTCGTGGAAAGTGATCTTGCAACTTTCTTATACCTGACCTACCATGTTTGCCATCTCTCCACCGGTGATGTTACTTGGTACATATGCCTCACTCAGCACTCTTAACAAGGCATTTTTGTATGCATCGGAGCTTTGTAGCAAAGCAAGGATAGAAATCTATGTCGGTGTTTTGTTCGGTTGATTAATGACTGAGTATTCTTTGGCTTGTATTTTTCTCTAGAGTTCATCGGGTCCAGTTTCAGTGATGGTTGGCCGACTAGAGGCCTGCTTACTTGACTTAGCCAAATGCTCCGTGGTATAAACCCTGCTGGTTCTTTTCATACCCTGTGCCGCAACGGCTTCCCCGAACTTGACCTTCCCCTTTCTTCTGGCCTCGGCTATGTAGTCCCAAGGTATGGCCTTTGTGTGGAATGGTGTTACTGCCGACATTGCCACTGGGATTGGTGCGACGATCTCTACTCCGAACGGAGCAGGCCCCTTAGGCAGTAAGACTGCAACTTCGAAGGGTGTAGGTGTGTTTGCTGGTGACATAAACTCAACCTCAATCGGTGCTGGCATCTTTGCAGAGGATGGTGCTTCAAATTCGAGTGATATGGACATGTTTACCTCGGCATCCCCAGAAGGCTGAATCTGGACCACAATCAAATTAAGGGTGACTACTGGATTCTTTGGATCGTCGCCTTCTATGATTAAACCGATTGATCCCCTGGGGTCTCAATCATTCTCTATCTCGATCATGTGAACACCTCTGCCTTTGTGGTTTGGCAGAGGGTTACTGCGGATATTCGGAGCAGGATCCTTTGCTACAATGATCTTATTGTCAATCAAAATCTGGATCTTATCCTTTAGAGAGCGGTATTCATCAATGGTATGTCCTTTCATGCTGGAATGGCATGCACAAGATTTATTTGTATTAAACCACTAAGAGGGGTTTTCGGGGGTTATGGCAGGGATAAAGGTGACATAACCAGCAGGCAGCAGCTTTGAGTCTTTCGTACAACTGGTCAATTGGTTCAGAAATGGCGGTATACTGTTTGGGAGGTCTGCTGTTGAAATTTGGTCAAGGTCCAGCGAAGTTTGACGCAGGTGAGGTGATTGATAGTGGGATGGTTGGGTGTTGTATGCTTGGTAAACATATGATGGTTGGGAGTATTTAGGTGAAGTGGGCTGATATGCGAGAGGTGGAGATGACTGATAAGTGGGTGGTGGATTATGATAAGAGGGTGATGGTGCTTGGTAATTTGGGATAGGCTGATATGTGATTAGAGGTATCGAGTATGTTTGGTATTTGATCGGGGATTTGGTCCTCTGTGAAACCATTACAGGACTTACGTCCCTTTTCTTAGATATACCGCTAGACCGTAAAGCCTTATTGGTAGCTTGCAAGGCTTCAAAGTTTGTAACCATACCACTCTTGATGCATTCCTTGATTCTTTCTCCTAGCTTGATGATGTCCGAAAATTTGTGATTCTAGATCAACATCAACCTCTCATAATACTATGGGTCCTTGGCCCAAACGAAGAATTAGTGCATTTGCTCTTCTTCCAAAGCAGGCCCAACCTTAGCAGCTTCTGATCTCCATTGAGTAGCATACTCGCGGAAGGTCTCTGTGGGTTTCTTCTTCAAGTTTTGAATATAGAACACATCTGGTGCATTCTCTGTGTTGAACCTGAATCTGTCTATAAAATCGGATGCCATGCTTACCCAGCTTGACCACTTTCTCTGATCTTGGCTAATGTACCAAGATAAGGCGTCTCCCTTCAAGCTCCTCATGAAAAGCTTCATGCGGATTTCCTCATCTTTTCCCACCCTGACCAGCTTGTCACAGTATGTTCTCAAGTGGACCATTAGATCCCCTGTACGTACCATCGAACATTTCGAACTTGGGAGGTTTGTACCCCTTAGGCAGTTCGACATCGGGCTGTATGTGTCACGCCCCAAAATCGAGGGACACGACCGCCGCTCAACTGGAGGACCCCAGACAAGCGGACCTGGAATTGCCTTTCCTATCCCACGCGTTACCCCGTGATTTCCAATTACATTATTCTTTTGAAATAGCAATTTAAGACTTAAGCATAAACTTACAACTTGAGTTCATTTCTACTTTTTATCACTTCCAACATTTGATACCAAGTACTTGCAAAAATACATACAACATTTACCAACGTGGACCACGATTCCGAACCGTACAGTTACTACCCAAAATACTTTTATACACCACCCACATTGTGTCTACGGAGCCTCTATGAATACAAGGAACTCAACCAATACTTACTGGCGACAAGGCCCCGACTATACCTTGCAATACACAATAAACTCAAAAGAATGTGGCATGAACCACACATGACCCCAAGAAGAAGTGGGGCTCACCAATGCAACTGATGGAATGGAGAGGAGGCACTATTGTCGGTGGACTGGAATACCTGCTATAGAACCACCTACAATCATAACACGAATGTACTGCCCCCAGCAAAAAGGGACGTTAGTACATTTGAATTGTACTGGTATGTATAACTAAACACCATCTAATTAGAAAGAACTATCAAACAA
>MU690832.1:73455-87206 GCA_026770625.1 Nicotiana glauca
GGGGCGGGGGGGGGGGGGGGGGGGGGGGGGGGGGGGGGGGGGGGGGGGAGCATATAAATAAATAATAAGGCTCAGACAGACCTCCTTTAAACCAGAGAAAGCACATAGTTTAGCATGTCTTGCACGTACTATTTAAGGTCTAATTAAAACTTAAAGATTTGAGGCAGACTGATTTATTACATAGTTTCGATAGGAAGCCCAAGGCCTGCCTACTGGTTGTAGTTAATAAAATCTGATTCAGTGTATAAGTTTTACCCTAAGGCTTGCCTAAGTATGGGCAAAAAGCTCTTATAGGCATGATATCTACTGATTTCAGAGAAGAATGAAGTAGGTTGAATACATACTGATTAAGAGGGGTTACCAGATTATTAAAGAAAAGCAAACTTTAGCAAAAGTTACAGGTTCTGCAAACGTTATTACTGGTTTTAGACTCAGAAACGAGTGGAAACGTTTCAAACTTGGTTGATAGTTCCTATAGGCATGCTTTCTACGTGTGGTTGATTTTAAACACTTTTATAGATATGGAAAAATTATGCATAAAACCTATAACATGATATCTAGGTGTTGCATTCTATTATAAACGTGACATCTGATTGCATTTGGTTATTAAAACCTATAAACATGTTTGCCTAATGAGGAATGGATATGCAAGAATCAGAAAGGACCTATAGGCATAATTTCTACATGCATGTGCATCTTATAGACATGGTATCTGTATATAAGAATGCAGAAATCCTATAGACATGGCATCTATATGTGAACATGCTGAAATTAGAAATCCATAGACATGGCATCTATATGTAAACATGCTAAAATTAGAAATCATATAGGCAAGTCATCTACATGAGAATGCAAAAATCTAAAATCCTATAGGTAGGTTGTCTACCCGTTTTTGCATACATAGTTACCTTTCCCTTTTCACTAGCCAACCCCAAAAGTTTTATTACAAAGTTATTACAGCCCAACAAAGGTAAAGAAGAGAAAAATACATCAAAGATTAACATTACAACCAAGGAGAGCCTGATTCAGACTTCCTGTCTGAAGTATGAAGTAAACCAACTCTAAAGATCAGATTTCAAAGCCTTTATCCCATTTGGGTGTGTCAGAGTTCCCTAAGAGTTTCATAAGAAATGCAGCCGGTGCTTACACCTAAATACATTACAAATCAAACATATTGCAGTGTGGAAGGTCCAGCTCTCAGGTGTCCAAGTTCAGAGGGAACTTAAGGTGCCAAGGCAAGGCTCACANAGGTAGTAAAGGAAAAGCAAAGACAGGCCGATGGGTATACTAAGCAATGAGGAATGCTAGTATACCTCATAAGCCTATTAGAACACACCTTTAAGGGATCAAGTTCAAACCATAGACAATAATTTACATATTGCCATGCTTTATACTGTAACTCAAAACACATATGGAGGGGGGTAGGGAGCAAGGATTCATAGCAGAAACAAACAGAAAAAGATCATCATGCTAGTTTAAGCATTTAACTCTGCAGAAGCAGTGAAGTAGACATAGATACAAAAGCTGTAAGTAAACACATTGTGATGATGCTGAAAACTTAAATTAGGACATACTCGTTTCAAAGGAAACAAACAAAGAAAAGCAGTAGGTATTGTAAACAGGCCACAATGCAGACAAGAAAAGAATGTTATTGTGAGAGAGTATGAGTTCAGAAGATATTGTGAAGTGTAGTGTAGGATTGTTAATTGTCACTGTGTGTTAAATAGTCGCGTATTTATAGTGTAAAATCATGAGGGAATAAGGTAAGAATATAGTTGAAGAACTGATTGTCAATCTATTACACATGACTCCCTTTAATTAAGGGATTCAAATTCAAACGGGTATAAATCAATTAAGGAAAGAAATTAATCACACACTTTGTGCAAAGTAGGTAATTAGGGGTGAGTACATAAAAGTTATTTAAGGACAGGGCTTTTGAAATATACGGTTTGTGAAAATAAGGTAAGAAGGTCAATTAACAACCAGTAAATCAAATGGTCTGAGATTTTGAATGAATGAACCAAGTCAGAAAAGATGAAGAAGGGTTTTACTTAGGTCGAGTCACAGAGAAAATCAGTAAACAATGTAAAGAAATCAATGAGGCTATATTCAGAAGTAAGCTTGAACTAATTGTAAATTTGAAAACCATTTAGAGGGAAACTAATCATATATAAAGAGCATGTGAGCATGTTAAGTATGAAATAAAAAAAGATTGTCATGACACTGTAACATTAGTAGAAAAATCTAGTGTAGAAGATTTTAGTAAAAAGGTCAGAATCACATGAAAACAAGGTAGCCCCAAACTCAATTCAGAGTCTTAAAGTTGGTCTGAAAGAATTAGGGTTTTTGAAATAAAACCCTAGTTCAATCAAATCCCACAATCAAACTTGGCGGAATCCCCAAATTCTAGGGTTTCCACCTTGAATCAATCATAGAGGCGAGAAGGCAAGTAGTCGAAACATCCTCAAAGGTTTCAGAATTAAAACCTTCTTGCATGTTCCTTTCAGCAGCAGAAACTCATGATAGCAAAGTAACATGCAAACACAGTAGGAGGATTCAAAGAACATATAATAAAATACTGCTAAGAACTGTAGAAGAAACATGGTTAAAAGGTTTTCGAGAAGAACATTAAACAGGGCTCAGTAGAAAAAAAGAATAGTAAAAACACTTAAGAACACAGTAGAAAAATATAGTAGGCGAAACATAACAGAACATGGTAGAAGAAAATACCAGAACATAGTAGAAAAACATGCGCGAACATAGTATAGAAAACACAGTAGAAAAACATACAAGAACGGGGTATAGAAAGAATAAGAACACAGTCGAAAAACATACAAGACCATACTATAGGAAAATAAAGTAAGAGAAGCATATAAGAACATGATACAAGAACACAGTAGAGACAAATACACATGAATGACAAAGAAAAATCATAAAAAACACTTATCACTTTTTCAGAAAACTCTAGATCGGAAAGGTTTTTGAAAGTAAATTTTTGAAAGAAAAAGTTAGGGAAATCGTTTGAAAACTCAGGGAGAGCATAGATACACAATGGATCTAAAGAAAGCGGAGAAAACCTCGAAGAGTTATGGTTTCAGAAGAACCCTAGAAATGAGAAAGGCTTTGAAAAGGTCACCGATCCGAGTCGGAGAGGTCAAAACCAGGCTCAAACAACCATGGTATGCCGGAGCAAGGCCGGAGAAGACCAGAGAACCTTGAATCGATAGGGGTCTGGGTTCGAACCTTCAAGGTCAGGCATTGAATCTTTAGAAATCAGGCATATAGGAGCAATAGGAGGTAGGTGTAAGACTCCTATAGCTTTGATGGCCATAGATTCCGGTGGATTTTAGGGCGGAGGTGGATAGGGTTAGAGAAGGTTCGAGAGTTCTTGAGAGAGAGGAGGGTTTAAGAGGTGGTGGATAATTAAAAATGATTTAGGGTTGGGGGGTTCGGTAAATTAAAAAGGAAAGAATGCGTGTGAGCCGTTGATCTGTTAGATCAACGACTGGATTAAAAGAAAAGGTCCAGGCGGGTTATTTGAGTGGGTCTGGGGCGGGTAATTTTGGAATTGGGCCGGGTAATTTGGGATTGGGATTGGGTTTAATTGGGGGGCCAATTTAGGCTAAAATTGAAATAATTAGGGCTATTATTTAAATAGCCATTTTCCCTTTTTTATTTTTATTAAAATAGTAAAATAATTTTTGGAAACAAATTAAAAATACTAAATCAATTACTAATATGTAAATATTAAATTAAAAATAATGGAATCAAATTTGTAATTATAAACGTAATTAATTCTTAAAATAGGCAAATTGCAATTATGTGCAATTTAAATTTAAAATACTCAATAAATTTGTAAAAAAATGTGCAAAAATTACATTAGCTATATCTTGGTATAAATATGAGAATAAAATAAATTGATTACCAAAATGATAATTTAAGGAATAATTATTGGTTTTTGTACTACTAAAATAGGGCAATAAATTGATTTAAAAATCTTTTAAAAATTAGAAAAAATACTTAAACACTTGGACACACTTATATATGCATACACATGATATTTTGAAAGTATTTTAAATATAAAAAATATATAAAAAAAAATTGGGTATCAACACATGTTGTTCAAGTAACACTGATTATGAAAAACATGGAGAATGAAATGACAAGGGATTAGGGCTTACTAGTTAATCAATAAAGCAAGTAGATATGCTACAGTAGTTAAGTTAGTCACTTGGCCTTGACTTTTAGCTGGCCAAGACCAGAAACAATGAGCACCAAATCAGAGTAAAAGAACTATGTTTTAGTAGAGTATGAAAGTTCGAGTCTTGTTTTAAAGGGAAGAGGGGAAAAGGTTTAAATAGTGTTCAATTAGGTAGCCGAATAAGGGAATAAATCAAACATACAGAAATAAGGAAAGAAATAAATTCAGAATCAATTGAAGTCAAAGTTCAGTCAATTAACGAGTAATCACACAAGTACTACTTAGAATAAGGTAAGTATCATATAGAATCAATTATCAATCAGCAAATAAGGTAAAAAAGTGAAGAAACAAGGTAGGGTGAACAAAATAATGAAAATATCAGTACTATACGATAAAGGAAAGAGTAAACGGAAGTCAGTAAAAGGTTTCAACCCTAATTTTCGGGTAAAACTATAAAATCAAAAAAGATAAAAGGCAAGAGTTTCATGCTTCATAGGATGAACATAGACGGGAACATGTTTACAGAATACACAATCGAACAGATCTGGCCCCAAAATAAAAAAGGTTTGAAACCCTAATTTTAGGTAAGCCATAAAATCGATAAAAAAACAAAGGTAAAGAATAAAGTATTTTAGTAAAATGAACATAGATAGGGGTTATTCATAGAATTGAACCAGATCTGATTCGTTTAAAGAAGATTTGAAACCCTAATTTGGGTAAGTAAAAGATTTAACAAAAAATAAGCAGATTTATATGGAATAACATAAAAAAATAAGATTAAAATTAGTTTTTAGTTCAAATCGGAAAGATCTGAAAATCCAAACCTTAGGGTTAAATAAGAATCCACAAGATATATGAAAATATTCGTACTTCAGAGGTTCGAGTGAACACAGACGGAAATAATCAATAGTTTAGAAATTTTGAACCAGATTTGGTTCGGATCTCTCCAAATTTGCTTTCCATTTTAGGCAAGCTATTATGTAACACCAAAGAACGGGTAGCTAGTAAGGAAATAGGACCAAATAAGGTATGAATCACAGGTTGATTCCATTTCTGGGGTTAGAATCAAAGGATAGATAAGAGTGAGTCGCTAGGGTTTCAGTAGGGGGAGATGGGAGAGTTGTTTGAGGGAGGCGGAGTGGGTGAAATGTGGTTATGGTTAGTCCGGATAGGATATAATTAAAAGGTGTTAGGTTGTTGTGAGCCGTTGATCTTCAGAGATCAACGGTTGTGATTTTAAAAAAGGAATTGGGTCGGGTTTTTAAATGGGTATGGGTTAATGGGTGTTTGGGATTGGGTATTAGGTTATTGGGTTGATGTATTGGGCTGGGGTAATGGGTAGTGTATAGGTCCGAAATTAATTAAGAAAAAGGGCTAGATTTTAAATACTTAATTAAATCAGTAAATAATTTATTAAAAATAATTATTAAAAAAAATCACTTGTGCATTAAAATGATTTAAAATAATTACTTAGTATTTTAAAAATATGAAAAATTATTTTTTGTGTAAATAATGTAATTATGCATATGTATGGGCTATTATTGAAAATATACAATTTTAGCCTAAGGATGCAAAATAAGTATATATAAAAATATTTAATGCTTATTATGGATATAAATAATGAAAAAATTAAATAATGAATCATTATAAAATTATTTTCGATGCAATTAATAATTATTTATATAAAAATACAAGAATAAATTGATTAAAAGCCTTTGGAAATTATGAAAAATTATGGAAAAATACTTGGTGATGCTCGTGCACTATTTTAAATGTATATATGTGTATTTGAGAGATATGAGAGGAAAATTGGGTATCAATATTGATTTAACCAAACTGTTTGATCAAAAATATAGATCTTGGTTCTACCAATTAGATTTAAACAAAGAAGAGTCAGTCTTAGTTAATAATAATATTCTAAAGACGAGGTTATTGGTTTTATGATAAATAAGTTGTATATTTGTCTAGATGGCAATGAATGTAAGCAATAATAATAGTGTTCAATGGTCCAAAAAGATGGAATATGGCAATAAATAGCAGCAAATAGCATTTAAGTAAATAAAAACGTATGAGTCACCCGAAAAGGGTGAGATCTGTGGATATTCTTTCTAACGATGATGAATGATTGATGAGCCTTTGAACACTCTGGTTATTCTTGGATCCAGTGGAAATGCTAGACAAGAATCTTAGTAAAAAGGTTATTTTGTTATGCTTGCAATAGGACCGGATTCTCTCTATAAAGTCAATGTGTTTTTTAAAAATGAATATCTCATGTCCCCTATCATTGTGTCTCTTTCTATTTATAGGGAACATATTCCTAGAAACCCTAATAGTACAGGTGTAGAGAATATCCACTAGAATATTCTATTTAGTGTCCTATCTTGAAACTAGCCATTATAATTCTATCAAGGATGCTCGACCTCGACCTTAATATTTGATGACTTTTAAAACTTGATCCTTGTTGACTCTTCGACCGCAACCTTTATTGTTTCTAAAACCACTTCGACCTTGAGCAAGCCTTTATAGGAGTCGTATTGGTGACACATGGCAGCCTGTGAGTGCGTCCTTAATGCTAATATGACTTAATCATATTAGAGATGATTTTTGATCCATACAGTTACTCCCTCCGCTTATTGAGGTTGTCCTCGTAGGTGGGCTTAATGAGCGGATAATGTCGTTTTCGGTCGAATTTGTCAAGTAAGCTGCAAGAGTTGTAACTATCGTGCCGAGCAGGCCACGTGGCCCTTTGTGGGCAGTATATTTCAAATATCTCAAGTTTCCCTGGCAATTTGTTGGAGTTATCCCGTCCAAGGAATATAGTGACATCATGACACCAACCGTCATTATGCCGCATATTTTCGATATGATGTCTCGATTTACGCGTGACCCTTGATTGGATCTGCCGTTTTGATTCCACTGCCAATTATGACAAGTCGTTTTTAGGTTTAGTTCCATGATCTCTATAAATTGTGGGTTTTGGACTTGAGTTGTTTCTCCTAACTTTCCAGAGTATCATCCTTCATGCCATTTTCTTCTCTAAACTTCCTTTCCTCACTCTGCTACCTTACTCCATCTGCATTCTTTCCTGCTCATTTCTATTTTACTACTTTACACCATGTCTAACTTACCATCAAACGCAAGTGAAAGGAGCCATATTCCTCCTTTAGAAGTTGTGTTTCCTTTCCATGGGGAGGGTGCTTCCGCCATTGTTGATGATGAAGCATTCCCGTCAGTGGAGGAAATAATCCCCGCAATCCTGATGCTAGGTCCGACCTCACCAAATCACCTGACGGGGTACCTGGAATCTTTCATTCGACGATTGCTCTTAAGGAATTGGCAAAACTCAAGGCCAAATTTGTGTTGACGCCCCCTTTTTTCTCGCAAAATCGGGTTTACGATATTTGGGAAGACAACTATATTCCCGTTTGGGAATTGGGTTTTTGGAATTGAAGAATTGCCACCTAATGATTAAGTGCATTAGGACACTAAGAGTTTTGAGTTTGAAAACCAGAGTTCGGGTAAGGGCTAGAAAATATCTCAAGGGGAAGGTGTTAGGCACCCCTCAAGATCCAGTAGTGTTGTTCCCAGCCATGCTATGTTGTGACTTTAATGCAAATAAGTATACCAATAATTTCACACATAGGGTTGCAAGCATGTTGGAATTAAGGGCTAGATGGTTTCACAATTCGTTTGAGGGAGGATCTAAGTGCAGAAAATTAATCGAGACATGAATAAACAGAAAATTTTAGAAGAAAAAGAATAATGCAGTAAAATTAAAGAAGGAGTTTGGGGGGTAGAGGAAGCAAAGACATAATTTTATTTATAATAACAAAGTTACATGAAGAAAAGGGGTAATAGGCTTGTAAAACACATGGATCATCCACACAACACTGGTAGCCCAATCGTACGCATGGTGTTATCGTGTGATCATCATCTCCATGTCTACCCTTCCTAACCCGTTAAGGTATTAAGCGCGGAATGGTATCGTTACTTATTGCATGCTATTACCCGTCCTAATCCTATCAGTCCCGGAGGCATATAGTTTAGCATGCCTTACACATACTAGTTTGGTCTGAATTAAATTAAGGCGTAGGATATGTTGATTTACCACATATATCCCATATAGGGAGTCCAAATTAGCCCTGCTTAGATGTAGTTGTCAAAGACTGATACAATTGATTAATTGCCTAATCGTTTGCCTATGTGTTAAACGGGACCTATAGGCATGATATCTATTTGTTCAGAGATAAAGGAGTAAACTGATTACAGAAAAAGATCGGTTAGTTACAAGGTTATAGGTTCTGCGAGTGTTAAGAAAAATTGCTATTGATTTTAGATTTAGGAGTGAGTGGACGATTCAGGTTTTAGTTGATAACTCCTATAGGCATACTTTCTAGGCGTTACTAATTTTTAAACACCGTTATTGTTCATGCAGAAATCCTATTGACATGTCATATATATGCGGTTGATTATTTAAATCCTGTAACAAGATTGCCTAATGACTGATGCATATGCAAAAATGCAGAAGTCCTATAGACATATTACCTACATGATATACGGACTTTCAGAGACATGGCATCTATACAAAAAGGCAGAAAATCCTATGAACATGGTATCTATGTGAAATTGCAGAAGAAGCCTACGAACATGATATCTATATGAGGTGCAGAATTCCAGTAGTTAACTATATGAAGATGCAAAATTTTAGAGACAATATTTCCCTATAGTCATGGTATCTACGTGAGAATGCAGAGTTTGAGAGTAATAATCCTATGAACATGATTTCTATGTGAAATGCAGAATTTGGAAGAGTAAATATCCTATGGACATGGTATCTACGTGAAAATGAAGGGTTTGAAAGTAATAGTCCTATGAACATGATTTCTATGTGAAATAAAGAATTTGAAAGAGTAAATATCCTATAGACATGGTATCTACGTGAAAATGCAGGGTTTGAAAGTAATAGTTCTATAAACATGATTTCTATGTGAAATGCAGAATTTGAAAGAGTAAATATCCTATAGACATGGTATCTACGTGAAAATGCAGGGAAAGTAATAGCCCTATGAACATGATTTCTATGTGAAATGCAGAATTTGAAAGAGTAAATATCCTATAGACATGGTATCTACGTGAAAATGCAGGGAAAGTAATAGTCCTATGAACATGATTTCTATGTGAAATGCAGAATTTGAAAGAGTAAATATCGTATAGACATGGTATCTACCCCCTTTGGCATGCATTCAATCCCATACATTTTTCACTATACCCCAGTGGTTATTACACAGCTTATTACAGACCAAATGAATCAAAAGAAATAAAAAATTACACCAGTGATTACATCTACATCTAATCAACCTAATCCAGACTCAAAGTCTAATAATATGAGATAAACCAACTCCTAGGATCGGATTTTCAAAGTCTTTCTCTTATTTGGGATGTGTCAAAGTTCCAAGGAACTCCAAGATTTCCAGGCAATGCTTACAATATCATTGCAGAATAGATTATAGTGCAGTGTGGAAGGGCCAGTCCTCAAATGTCCGAGTTCATAGGGAACTCAAGGTCCCAAGGAAAGGCTCATAGGAGGGGGACAGAACTTAGAATCTAGGAATAAGTGTAAGTACAATAGAGGGGAGTTAGGGAATGCCAGGGCAGGCTGGTGTTCATGCCCAACAATTAGAATGCTGGCACACCCCTGACCAGCCGGTCAGCTTAAAAATTAAAGAGTTAGGACCTTTTGAAGGTCATGTTCAGCCCTGGACAGCAATTTGGATGCTGCTAGGCTATACCTTAACTCAATACACATAAGGGAATGGGGGTATGGGAAATTGAAAGAGGCTAGGATCCAAAGGACCCAGTTTTAATCCATGACAATAAATTTTATATATTGTCCTTAAACTACAGCCCAAGCACATAAAAGGGGATAGGGATAGGGACTCATTGCAACAGATAGCAAGGCATAAGTAACTACTTTAAAGTTGAACTCTACAAAGCAATAAAGTAGATATGGGCATAAAAGCTGTTAAGTAAACACATTGGAGTTGATGCTGGAATCAAAAGTTAGACATACCCGTTTCAGGAAAGAAAATGAAAGCAGAAGTTTTGGTAAGCCAAATTGCGAGCAAGCAATGCAAACGATCTCAGAAGAGAGTAAAGAGTGCAAAAGAGTTTGTGATTCGAAAATTAGTGAATGAGGATTGTTTTTAAGTATAGAAGGGAAGGCCCTTTTTATAGTGCAACAAGTAAGTAAGAAAAGGTAAGGAAAATAACCTTGAAAATCAATTTCCCTTCAATTAAGGAACTCTGATTTCCAACGGGTAAAGATAATTAAGGAGAGGGTCAATCGGAATATTTTCCCAAGAAGTACAATAAAGGGTAAATAGATAAAAGATATTTAATCTAAAAGTCTAGTGGCACTTGATTTGTGAAAAATAAGGAAAGGGAATCAGTAAAACAGCCAGTAAAAGAACCAAATTGAAAGCCTTGTTCGATTGAGACAAGTCAGAAAAGAGGTAAAGGAAAGTTTATTTTAGGAAAAAATCAGTAACAATCAAGTAAGCAACATTAAAGGGATTCAGAATCAATTAACAGGTGGAAAAACCTTTGAAAGAGAAGTTCTCATATATAAAACACATAGACATGTCAAGCAAGAGGGATGTCATGCTAATTACGAAAGACTAGCAAGAAAGTTTCAAAATCACAAATGCAGAAAATTTCAAATTTAGTTCACAAACTCGGAGTGAGTCTGAGAATTCAAGGTTTCAAAGTAGAACCCCTATCCAAACCCAAAATCAAACTCTCCAAAGAAACCCCCAAATCCTAGGGTTTTTAAACTCGAATTCGACATAGAGATGAGAAGGCAAGCTATTGAAACAGACTCAGAGACCTCTTTTAGAGTTTCATGAGAAAACATACAAGCACAATAACAGGTTCAAGGCAAATAGAACATAGGAACTGATTTGAAGTACATGGAACAAGTTTCAAGAAAAGCTTGAAATTTAAACGAGTTCAGGAGATAAAGGGGTAGTGTAAACTTAAGGAAACAGTCGATGAAACAATCTAGAAAGAACCCAGACAATGTCCGGTAAAGGCAAACAAAGGACTAAAACTCAGTAGGAAAAACACAGTAAAGGAACACATAAAATAGGCATGTGAGAGCATGATATTAAAACCAGTAGGACACAGAATAGAGCACAACAAAAAAACTTCATAATACAGTAAACATAAGAACATAGCAGGGATCGATTCACACCAAGAAAAGAAGAAGAAGAAGAAGAGTTAGAAACATTTTTGGTGGCGACCAGTTCTGGAATTCTTCCCAAGTATATCCATACCCTAACTCGAAAATGGCGCCATGCTCCTTCAGCTTGATAGGCTTGGTGATTCCCTGGATGTTCTTTCCGAGCCCTTTGCCAGGTTCATACCAGCTCCAATTTAGGATACTTTCTATCTTGTTATCCCACCACTTATCTTTGTCCACGACATTGACTTGCTCAATTTGGTGGTAGGTTTCTCCTCCTAGTTTCCTTCTTCCTTCAATTGCTGGGATGGTTTGGCGACTGTATATGGGGTTACTCCCGTCACCATAAATAATCACCTCTTGGTGATTCCACTCGAACTTCACTGCCTGGTGCAAGGTTGATGCTACAGCTCCAGCGGCATGGATCCAAGGTCGTCCGAGTAGTAAGCTGTGTGATGCTGGGATGTCTATTACTTGAAAATCAACATCAAACCAAGTTGGTCCCATTTGCAGACATAAACTGATCTCCCCAATGGTGGACCTTTTGGGAACCATCAAAAGCTTTGACGTTAATAGCCCCATCCTTGATTTTATACAAACTTTTCCCCAATGTTCTGAAGGTCACTAATGGACAGATGTTGAGGCTGGACCCTCCATCGATCAAAGTCCTAGTGATGAAATAGTCTTCGTATTGCACAGTGATGTGCAATGCCTTGTTGTGGCCTAAACCTTCAAGGGGCAACTCATCCTTGTGGATAGTGATTTTATGACTCTCCAACATCTGCCCGACCATGTTTGCCATCTCTCTTCCAGTTATATTGCTAGGTACGTATGCCTCGCTCAGTATCTTCATCAGGCATTCTTATGTGTCTCAGAGCTTTGCAGCAGAGCTAGAATGGAGATCTGCACCGATATTTTATTTAATTGGTCCACAACTGAGTATTCTTTTACTTGTATCTTCCTCCAGAGATCATTAGGCCCAATTTCAATAGGCCGTCTTGAGACCTGCTTACTTGATTCAACTAAGTGCTCCAGAGTATAAATTCTGCCAGTCCTTGTGTAACGACCCGGCCGGTTATTTTTGGAATTTACACCCCAATTCCCCATTAACTACTTTCCCTAAGTTCATTTCTACTATTTTCATTTGCCAGGACGTTCGGCATTAGGATTCGAAGTATTTTGGGACACTTAGTCCCTAAATGAGAGTTTAAGAGTTGAAAAATGGTCCGTATTCGGAACAGTGTGAAGACGACCTCGGAATGGAAATCCGATGGTTCCGTTAGCTCCGTTAGGTGATTTCGAGGTTGGGAGCATATTCGGAATGTTATTTGGAGGTCCGTATCTCTTTTAGGCTTAAAATGCCAAAGTTCGAATTTTTGAAGTTTTCGGTCCGATAGTGAGTTTTTGATCCGACGGTCGGATTTGAATTCCGGAAGTTGCTGTAGCTCCGTCATGTCATTTGGGATGTGTGTGCAAAATTTCAGGTCATTCGGGCGAGATTTGGTTAGGTTTTTGATCAAAAGCGTTTTTGGTTAGAATTTGAAGTTCTTAGGCTTGAATCCTTGATTAATCGGGTTTCCGGAGTTGTTTGAGGTGTTTTGAGGATTGGTACAAGTTCGAATAAGGTATTAGGTGGTATTGGTGTTTTTGGTTGGGGTCCCGGGATGATTTCGGATGCTCAACGGGTTAGTTTTGGAAGTTAGAAAGAAAAATTTGCAGCAGGCTTCTGTTGTTTTCTTCTGCGGCTTGAGAACCGCAGAAGCGGTTCCGCAGGAGCGACCTTTGTGCCACAGAAGCGGTTTATTACCTTCCCCTCTGAGACCGCAGAAGAGGTCTATCATCCGCATAATCAGAGACGCAGAAGCGGCTTTGAAGCCGCAGAAGCGGAATCCGAGCTTCCGTTCATTTTTCGCAGAAGCGAAATATTTTTCCGCTGAAGCGTAGTCGCAGAAGCGATTTTTGGTCCGCAAAAGCGGAAGCTTGACCCCTCAGCAAAAGTCGCAGAAGCAGCTTATTTTCCGCAGAAGCGGAACCTCTTAAGTGGTTATTGGACCGTAGAAGCGGAAATGCCTGGGCAGTACTTAACATTTTCAATACGAGGGTTCTTCCATTTTTATCAAAAACAATAGCTAGAGAGCTCGGTTTTGAGAGATTTTTCGAGGGATTTTCAGAGGCAACGATTGGGTAACGATTCCTTGCTCCCTTATGATTTATACGCACTAATCTAACCTCAAATTCAACTTTGATTTCGGATTTTTGAATGAAAAATGGGGTAAAGTTCTTAGACTTAATTGTGAGGATTTGAGGGGG
>MU690834.1:20174-44289 GCA_026770625.1 Nicotiana glauca
GTCCGCAGACCGAGGAGTCCCTTTCCAGCTTTCTGTAAAAAGTATAGTTCTTTCAGTATTTCTCCTTGTATAGATATTCTTGAGTCAGAGCCTCTTATGTATCCTCTTAGCTTGTGATTTGTGAGTTTCCGGGTTTTGGGAAATGTTGTTAGCTTCGAGAATTGTTATGGTATGTGCCAAGTGGCACTTTAATCACCATTTTTATTTCACTGGTTCAGTTTATTTATTTTCTTCCGCAATTATGATTTATCTTCCGCATTGTTAGGCTTACCTAGTCTTAGGAACTAGGTGCCATCACGACATGTTCATGGAGGGCGAACTGGGGTCGTGACAAACAAAGCCATTGGAAGAGTGCAAAAGCGACCTTGATGGAGAGAAATAAGTGTGGGGTGCCCACACAAAGGATACCAATCTAGAGAAGTTTGAGTATCCCGTGAGCTCCTAATTATTCGGCCTTTGGCCTACCAGGGAGTCACTTCTATCCTCTTATTATTTAGAATGTGACATTACACAATTTTAAGTGTGGGGTGAGGAGATTATCTGGGTGAATTTATGTGCTATCTTAGCTTAGTTGTAGTACTCGTTCTTAGTGTAGTAGTCTTTGTCAAAAACGGAAAAAAATAAAAGATGGAACTTTTCCCGACGATGGATCTCATTCGACAGGTTTCTTGAGGGATTTAATGCAAAAGAAAAAAGATAAAAAGATTTTTCTTTGTTAGGTAGTGTAATAATTTCCCCTTGGTTTTTCTTTGTGCCGCGGTTCTTTTTCAAGGGTTTTGTTTGAATCAGGTGTAGTTAATTATATTTTTTGCAGGACTATGTAGGAGCTAGTGTGCTGTGATGGGAATAGAAGCAATATCTCTCGACTTTGTTGTACGTTGAGAATAGTGAGCACTTTGGTTGTGACGCTTGGGCTCAATTTTTAACTCTTATATAAGAACCTTAAATTGTATGATCTTAACTTTGCTTAACTGGTTTGACTAGACTTTCTTGATGAGTCCAATCCTGAATGAGTTATGCGCCCTGTGTGTGTGGGGTTTGTGTGTTATTCTGTGCATTGCATTTGATATCTAGAACTTGCCCTGTATGTCTGTAAAGCAAAATAGTAGTTTTATTCAGTCTTGGAAGTGATATAGGCGTTTTTTATTGAACCAGTTATATAATCTACCCGCCTAATTGTTATGTATTGTAGTTAACCCCTTTGAGCCTGTAATCTCATTTCATTGGTAACCACATTACAAGCCTTGCCCATTTGTTTGAATTAACCATCTATTTGAACCTTTTCACCTCTCATGAGCACTTGAATTGTAATGACCTTTGTTAAAGTTAAAGAGTGGGGTGGTTGGTTTTGCTTTTGAGTGGAACTACTAAAATAAAGAGAAATGTGCACTGTTTGGAAAAAGTATGATCCATTTGAATTGAAAAAAAGTAGTTGTATTGTGCGAAGAATATTCCTTGATAGGGGTACTCTTGATGTAATAGTACTTAAAGAAGTATGGAGTTAATATACATTGATGTTAAGGTGAAGTTATGGTTTGATATAAGTGTGGGGTTCTAATTGTTAAAGTGTATGCATTAAAGTGCTTAGGAATATGTAGTCACTCTTTTATTCAAATGTATCCTACCCGTCCCACAGCCTACATTACAACTAATTAAAGTCCTAGTTGATCCTAGACTAAATGAGCTCGATTAGTAAAGTAGTACACTACGGGCAAGCCTATGGTAATCTTTTGTGGAATATGAATGTTGTTTCTAAGACTAAGTGAATTTTTTCTATATTGAGTTCCTAATTGTTCTTGATTTTTATATTTGTGGAACTACTCTCTTATATTGTGAGAGCACTTGATTCATGAAGGAAAGGTGATGTCATTGACCTCTATGTTAGAGTAAGTGAGCGGGTTGTGAAAAATGCGTGGTGCTTATGAGTCAAATCTTGAGGTGAGGATTTTAAATATACTTGGTATGATCAGTTATGAGAGGTTTTTAAAAAGGTCATATTGTTGTAAAGTATAAAAATTTTCTCCAGTACGAGCTAGAGTTTAAGTGTGGGTTATTGATAAACAGTCAAAAATGCATATTTTATTGTGTGGTTATTTATCTGTCCATGTGCATCATACATGCTTATCTCTTATTCACATTGCTCTGCTCCAACCCTACACCACTATATAATGGCGAGGAGTGGTCGATTTATCTTTTACCCGAAAGGCCGGGATCGATATCCACAGGGAGTTAATATTAGTTGGGAGTTTGGTTTCTATCTAATCTAGATATGCGTATTGCTTTTAATTGCATTTCTAACCATGCTTGGATGCTATTCTACTTTTAATGCTACTTATTGCTCAAAATAATCTAAGTGCAATATTTTTGTGGGAGTTTTCTCAATTAATAAAACGCACTAGGGAAGTGACTTACACCTAGCCAGGTATCTAATAGGGTCTAGAATTTAGGATAATCTTGTATATTCAGGGTCTGATATAATTACACATAATTACTCATTTTATACCTTTTGGTAGTTTGAGTGGCTTTTCCCTAATTGACTTTCTCAAGCCCAATTGGGTTTTCAAAGAATGCAAGTAAAATTGGCTCAAGTCGGGTACTACAATTGTTTACCTTGAAAATGGTAATTACAATTAGATTTGATTTTGTGGTTATAAAAATACGTAATTTATTTTTATGCTAGTTGTTAAGCAATAGATGCTAAGTATGAGACTAGAAAATAAGATAATAGCTTGAAGGTAGTGTGACAAGCAAACCGAGTAGCCGAGAATCAGGGCCTCGAGCTGGCTTATACGGGGCTCGAGGTCGAGCTTAGCGTTATATTGTGAATGGACGATGAAGTACTAACAGTTCTAAGAGCTTTTATGATGGCTCTTTATGATCAATAATGAGTATGAATAAAGAATAATCAATGAAACACAATAAATGTAAGCAAGAAAATAAATGAAAGCAATGTAATAAATGAAGAGTATGTTTGAGTTAGAGAGCAGAGAATGTTCTTGTTCTTGTATTGAATATCATATATTACCAAACGATAAGGATCACCTTTATATATCAAGGGAAACCAAAATCATATAGATGCATTTATTACAAAGATACGCGGCTAGTGCCACCATAATTCCATGGTACGGGCTTGTACTAGCCTAATAGACTTGGTTAGTTTTACCCACGTGCCTTAGGAACTTCCTGTTTCCCCATCGTCGCCACCAATTTGCACTACCCCGAGGTCGAACTTTGAGAACCCTCAGGGTCAAAACTTGAGCCGTCCTCGAGCTTGGTTACGTATAAATCCACTACTAAAAAATAAATGGACATGGTCGCATGAAATATAATTTACCCAACTATGAGTCGGGGTCGAATCCCACAGAGAACAATATGTAAGCGATTAGGAATGTAAGAAAATTATCACTTATCAAACAACGCCAAACAATAAGAATTTGGTTTTTGAAAATATTTTTATATCTAAATGCGGAAATATAAACTAACCTAGAAAGCAAGTAAAATGATCAATGGCTACAAGTATGAATGCATCGGGAATTACACTCAAGTAACAATCCAATGCATTTCATGATTTTACAAATATGAGCGAGTTTATGTTAATTAGCCACGGATAATAATTCTTTATTAGCTTCTTCCGAAGACTAACAAGACTTCCTAATTGAATTATCCCTAATCACAATTAGAAGATTAAGCACACCCGGAAGGCTACAAGTAGTTCAATCCTATCCCTAGGTAGAATCTATAAAATGAGGGTTAACGCCTCAAGTTCATGTTAATTAATCTTTCCCAACCCCAAATTATCTTTTCCAAAATTAATTCGGAGTTAATGGACGAGTCCTAGAGCTAGCTAACCAATTTGGAAATATTAAAGAACTGGAATAATTAAAATACAATAACTTACTTTATAAAAGAATAAAAATCATTCAATACATAAGCACAACAAGGTATTTAATCCACAATTTAAATATGAGTATTTCCATAAACAAGTTTCAAGTGTTGGAAATAAATACTACACACTTTAATATTCAAGCCTGAAGCTCGATCTTCGCATTTGCGAACACAGGTTCACAATTCCCAACCTTGCCTATACTGCTCATATTCGCATTTACGATGAAACCTTCGCATTTGCGAAGGTTGACGGTCCTAGTTGACTTTGCATTGCGAACACTGACTGATTTTCCTTTTTTCGCAATTCCCATGACTTTCTCGCAATTACCATCCCTGCTGAATTCGCATTTCCCAAGCTTTTGTCAAAATGCGACCACTGAGGGCATTGCCCAGATTTTTCCTCTTTTTAGCTTCTTTTTGACTTTTTTTCACTTGGTTTCTTCACTATTACTTCTAAATCACATACACCCTGTAAAATAGAAGTAAATGACATTAAGTACATGATTTTATCACTTAAACATAGCAAAAGTATAGGTTTAAAGACAACATAAGTTGGTAAAATACCAACTTATCACACCTCCAAACTTAAACTATTGCTTGTTCTCAAGCAATGAAAGCGACAAAATCTCTTCCCAGGTATTTAACTCAACATTATATCCTTATCATGCCAAGCCAAAAAGGTCTACTATAAGAACAAAAACATAACTTCGATTGGTACCAGCAATTACTCCAAAACATATGAATTATCAAGCACTTCTCATTAACATCATTATACTTCAAGTGCTCAAACACTAATACAAATCAGAGTAGCAATCAAGTCATGACATTAAAGCTTCAAAATTTGCCTCTCTATCACAATCAACTTTCTTTGGTCATTCCTTCCAATTGAAAATGGGATTAAATTCACACTTCAAATCTCATGTACCCTCACATTTAAGAGAGAATCCCACACTCATAAATATTAATTCAAAACAAAAATGGGATATCAGAAGGGCAAAATTAACTTTTTCTCTCTCAAAGATATTCAAATGCACACAAGTAGTACCATAGGCTTTCCCTTCATGTATTTCTCCACTAATGTAGACATACTTGGTTCAAAATCAATTAGGATTTAAAAGGTTGTAATTTAGGCTTTTGGTTAAGGTAGGGCACAATTTGGTAAGAGTGACTCAAAACCTCCCTAAGCACTACGCTTTTTTTCGACAATCAAAGTCCACTTCCTTGATGAATCGTTTCACCTTTTTTTGTATCATCTAGTCTTCCAAATATTCATACTTTATCTTTTTTTTATAACACTTTTCACTTTTTGAGAAGCCTCCATATCACAACTTTTCAAATCTCCACCCCCAAAACTTATGCTTTTAGCCTATTTTCATACTTTAAATTACTTAGGGAGGTACGGTGCCACAAGAGTGGCTTGTAACATGGTTGCCAAAGAAAAATTTAGAAGGCTCAAAAGGGTTGACTAGGGAAAATCTACACGGGTAGGAATTTTAGGCACAATAATGGTACAAGGAAGGCCTAATATCATTTCTCAAACCAAGTTAGTCTAGGATTTCGCCTTGAAGCACATTCCGGGCAAGTACTATACTGCAAATGATGCAAAAGAACTTTCACAATTAAAGCTAACCACACATGACACATGAAAACTCAAGTGAAATGCAAATCCAACATCCAATTGGAACCAATGAATCTCAAGGAAGTCACATGTAGCCAAAGAAGCTATTTAGTGAATTAAAGAGCTAAAATTAGAATCTAAAAGTCACAACAAGGAACCTTTAATCATTCAATTTCATCACCATTTTTTTAGGATCAACAACTTCATATACCAAATTTTAAATTATATTGGTACCAAACAAGTAATACGTTGGCTTACGGGCACAAGATTATATCCCAAAAACCAATTTATTCACAACTAGCTACTAAACTAACTACTAAAAAAAAATATTTACTTTCTAAAAAAACTAAAGACTAATCCCTTAAGAAAGGTGTCACGCCATCCATCATAGGGAAAAGTCACCCGGTTCGACACAACTAAATTCCTTGGAAAAGAACCGCGGTAAAAAGAAAAACCAAGGAATTACCTTAATACTAATATACTAAAAAACAAAATTTAGGCCAAAAATTTAAACACAAATAAACAACAAGAAAAATAGAAACTAACAAGGATTTACTAATAAACAAACAATATTACCAATCTACACAAGTTCACAATCACCCAAAAACAACAACTTCATGTTCCACAAAACAAAAACTACATATTCCACACATAATCATCATATAGGAGCCACCCTCAACCGAAAATATTGCATTGTCCCCAATGCAATTATACAAAACAAGTCAAAATGAAAGAGGTGCTCCCCGAATGGCATCACTCATCACTGGAGGTACTGGGAGCTTCAAGCTCAAAGTCATCATCCTCAGCCTCGTCCGAACCACAGAACTTCCGCAAAGTGTTCATGGTCTTGTTGAGGAACTTGATTTCCTTCTTTTCATGTTCCCTTTGCTTCCACTGCCTTCTTTTAATTTTCCCCATCTTGGACTTGATGGCCTGTTGCTCCTTAGCAAGGTCGGACAAGGTTGGAACCTTTCTTGGGCCAGCTGGACCTGCAAAGGTGCTCTCTCCGGATAGTCTAGAAGGAAGACCAACTACAAGCTGGCGTACCTGTGTATCTATGCCATAAACCTGCCTAAAGATAAGTAAGAGGTCCCTGCTCAAGTGGTGTGATAGCTGTGGAAGTCCCAGTGGCATCTGCAGAAGTGTCAAGTATCTTAGTGATGTTGTTTGTGAACTGGCCAAAGCTGGGAGATGCTACATCAATCTTTCTTTTCTTCAGTGTAGTTCCTGTTCCCTTTCTCAGCAGTGGGTGGATGAGCTTCTCCGGGTTCTTTTCCTTTTCTGTAGGCTTGGGCACTACCCCTGCCTCATAGCATAATTGGGTGATCAGGGATGCAAAGAATAAGTTGTTAGTCCGTTCTTCTACCACCTCTACTATCTCATCGGCAATGAGCTGCCCTATGTTCACCAGTATACACTCCAGGATAACACATATCACTCTTGCCTTCTCAACTGTCACCTCTATCTTATTTTTTGAAGGCATGATACGAGCACAGATAATAGAGATCCAAATCTTGGCCTCCGCAGTGAATTCTGAAGACTCGATCCTAGTGTGATTCTTTATCCAGTTCGGCACCTGTCCACCATGCAAAGGAGTGATGAACCACTGGGTACCCAACTCCTGAGCTCGCTCCCTGTACACCTGATTATCGATATTTGCAAGATTGTAGTGCACATTGATCCGATATGGACAGAAACGCACTTCTTTGCCTCTAACAGTAGCCACCAACTCATTATTGAAGTCCGTTTCTATAGCATTTGCATAAATTTCTTGCACGACTTCATGGTTGGCTGGCCCGGGCTCTTTTGCAAAACAAACCCATATACTTGTGATTAATCTCCCATGGAACTCTGGCCATCGATCTTCAAGGTCGGTCAGGAGGATGCCTCTTTCCCTAATCATGCTTTTGGAGAGTTGCTTGTCATATCGCTGGGAGCATCTCAGGGATGAGAATGTGTTAGCATCAAAATAATCATCTGCGATAGTTTGTTCGGCATGTTAGTGCACATTTTTGTTTGTTGTCAGATCCATTTTAGAGCTCAAAATGCCTACAAAGAAAGTATACATGTCAAACAACCGTATGGGCACTTATAGAATTGCATTTAGAGGTAATTAGGCCAAAGAAACAGATTAAAAAGCTGTTGGGACAGAATTGGCGAAGCTACGGGTTTTTTGACTGGGCAGCATTGAATCGTGATTGCAGAACTGGTCATGCGATCGCGAAGAAGGAAATGTTGCAAAGCTACGCGATTGCAAAAGCTTTCACGCGATCGCGATGTACAATTTTTGGCACTCAGCAGAATCAAACCTATGCGATCACGGAATGAGGCATTGCGATCGCGAAGGTCGTCTTCTTCACCCAGAAAGAGTTCGTTTGGGCATTTCAGTGAACAGGTTATGTGCCCCAATTTTCTCAGCAAGTAAACACCAACAACCCAAGGGTTTTTTTACCCCAAAATTTCACAAAACAACTCTCTTTCTCTCAACCAATCTCTCACAACAAGCAAGCATACAAAGAAACCCACAATGTATTTGATAAATTAAAAAGAAATATAAACCCTAACATGCAAGAATGGGGCTGCCCTTCCACTATTTTTCCATAATGACTAAAAGCAACTTGAGTATTAAGGGAGAAAGTGACATACCTTGAGGGTAATGAGGGAGTGATGCAGTGGAATTGAAGCAAGGTTGGTTTGGGAACTGTTTTAGGGGAGCAGGGGGTTTTGTTCTTTGTTTGGAAGAAAATGGGTAAGAGTTAATACCTTCAGCATTTTTGAACTAAGAGCTTTACCATTTATCATGATCGCATTGACAACACTGCGTTCGCGTAGCACAGATCTGCCAAAGGCTGCGATCGCTTAAGAATTACTACGATCGCGTAGAGCAAGATTTTTCTTATTCTATGCGAACGCGTTCTTGTTCCTGCGATTGCGATTCTTTACATTTTTCTGCAATTTTCTGCAGCTACTGGTTTGTGGCTGCCTGGCCACCCCGACCTGCTCAAATCAACTCCAAAAAATTTAAAACTTGGAAGATTAGTAAAAAATAATATTCTAAGCTCTTCTAAAAAAGAAAATTTCAAGAATGACTAAAAAATGTTGAAAAATGATGGGTTGCCTCCCACCAAGCGCCGCATTTAATGTCATGGCATGACGCAACTCAACTTTACCACTTTTCTCGCCACTTGGATGATATAAAATGGGCACCTAGCTTGGAATCAAGCTTGTGACCATAAGATTTGGGGGGGTGGTAAGACGATGATCAAGCCAATCCTTAAATTCTTCATTTTGCACTTCTTGGCTCTCATGTGAGGAATGTCATTTTGCTTTCTTGCTTCCTCAAACTGTAAAATGTATGATTGTTGCCTTTCTTCCTCGCAATTCCTCATTGACCCGTGTAATTTAATTTTCATATCACCACACAATTCCAATATTGAAAAATGCTTGGAATGTGACTTCAGCCCTTCACTTTGCAATTTTTCTCAGATTTTGACATCCTCTTTTTCCTCCGAACTAGAGTCAATTTCAACCATTTTTTCATTTACACCGGTTGACTCTAATTCCATATTTTCTCGGCATCATTAACATTCATAGAGTCGATTGGCGGATGTTCAATTCCTGAATCCTCAAAGTAAAGCTCACTTTCTTCCTCGGAATTGGACTCTTCTTGGCTTCCTTCCACACTCTCAAGTTGGTGGGCATAGTGAGCCTCAACCAATATTTGCATTTAATCTTCCAAAGTGCGGATGTGTTCATCATTGTAATTCAAGCTTTTTTTTTCAAGTCCTCGAGTGCAAAGTTGTGCTTCTCCTCATTTTCAAGAATGGTCTCCAACATGCGCATCATTTTCTCATTTTGAGCATTTGAGAGTTCTTCTTGGTTTTGATCAAGTGCCAAGGAAGGATTTTCAGCTTCAACATCCAAGGAAAATTCTTGGTTCTCATTAACTTCTGAGGCTTTTTGGGCCTCTAAAGCTTCAAGCATCTATCCTGTTTATCAGTGCAACTTTTCAAGTGCCAAGTCATTTTGGAGACTATTCTCCAAAAGCTCCCCCAAGGAACTTTGTTCTTTGTGTCCTCCTTCAAGTAGACACTCCAACATGAGCTTGAATTCTCAATTTTAGCCATGCTCAACTTCTTCCATTTACATAGCCCTATAATTTACATCACAAAAAGTAGATTCATCACAGCGGGGGCTTGGGGAAGGGAATAACAAGTAAGCACAATCATTCCAATGACCATTTTGGCAATCACACTTATCACAAATACTCCACTCATAGGTTTGAGATTGTGCGTATAATCCACCCCCGGGAGAATTTAAACAATTTGTGACGAGTGTGGTCCTCCACAATAAGGACAAGGGTCATCAAAGTATGAAAAACCACCATCCAACTAATTTTCATTATATGATGCCATTTTTAAAGAATAAGAAAATAAACAAGAAACAAACAATAAAAATAGACCAAGGTAAGAAAAATAATTACACAAGTATTCACAAGTTTGGACCAAAGCACTTACGCTTATTTATCAAACAACCTGAATTACGCCAAATTGTTCCCCGGCAACGGTGCCAATTTTGGTGACGTCCACATCCACTTGTAAGGCCACGGAAATTTTCGCTAAGTAATTTAGGATTTCGTGGTGTCACGTAGGCTTATTATAATATTTTTATGTGCTATTAATATGGTGTAAATCCATTTGATTTGGTAAATATGTGTATAGGTCTTATGGTAAGTAATTTGGGATCCAAGGAAAGTCTTAAGTCTAAGAAAAATTGGAAAAAAGTCCATAATAGGCTAAAATTCTCAATGATCTTGCACTAGTCCATACTTTGAACGATCATATCTAAATATATATAAGGTTTTAGGTGATGGGTAACCTATCAATTAAAAGTTCTTTGAGTCTAGTTTCCAACGCTTCAAATCGTTCGTCATTTGGACATTCCTACACAAAGTTATGATCAAATTACCAAAAGCTGGAAAAATGCGATTCTGCGTGAAATCTGCGATCGCAGATTTAACTCTGCGGACCGTATAACCATTCTGCGATTGCAGAATGGTCGTAGAATGAGGAAAAACAGCCCAGTTCTGGGCAACGAGTTCTGCAACGAATCTGCGGCCCGCATACCCATTTTGCGGTGGATTCTACGGTAGCATACTTGACATCAGAGGGTTAATTTTCTAATTTTTATAACCCGACCCCATTTTGATATATAGCCTTTGGGGCTTCATTTGGGGTCATTTTCTACTGATTTTAGAGAGAGGTGAGAGCATTTTAGAGAGAGAAGGAGGAACCCAATATTTAAATCATCCAAATCTTGCATCAATCTTCAAGAATCAAAGAACCCAATCACAAGTTCTTCATCTAAGAGGTAAGATTCTATACCCTATGTTTTAATTTCGAGTTTGGAGTATAAGATGGGGTATTGAGGTATGATTATTGGGTGTAATATTATTATGTATACATGCATGTAAAACTTAGTTTCATGGGAAAATTGTTTAACATAAATAAGTAAAGATTCGGTTAGGGAATGAAGAAAATCTTGAAAAGGGGATTTGAAATCAAGATGTCCAACTAGTATTTGATAAAATGCTCAAATGAGCTAGAATTATGAATATCTTCCTAATTTACGTTCAATTTTGCTATGTCTCAAAATAGAATGAAGTTTCTAGAATTTCCGAAATATCGTAGTAATTAGAGAAAAACTCAAGATAGGTATGTATGGCTAAAACCCCCTTTTATTAGAAATTGAGCTCCGTTATCATTTACGAAAGTATGGTAAGAGTTGAATTGGTTAGTGTATTGATTGTTATTATGTATTAATTGATTTGAAATTATCTATACATATACGTGAAGGATGTGCCTCAATGTGAATAATGTATCGTTCTTGATAATTAGAAAAGGATGAAAAAGTACAATTATGTGTTGAAATACTTGGGCTATAAGCCGACATTGAAACAAAGAATTATTCATGCTAGCTATGTGCTCACTTACCTGTGATTGCAACTTCAATTATTTTGTGGTATATGTGTCCATGATAAGAACTTGTTAAATGAATATATAAAAGAGAAACAATGTGATAATGGTGGCCTTGGGTGCCAAGGAATTGATATGATATGTGTGAAATAAATATTCAGAGGTGTTGACTAATGAGAAATGAGTAGTGCCTAGGCAAGGTGACCTAGCCGATCGGGTCGTGATCGGACACCATGCAGCACACATAGTGGTAATGTGCCGGTATTGAATTCCGAATAAGGGGAAATGAAATATTGATTGAGAGTAATGCCTCCAGTGAGGTGACTTAGCCGGTCGGGTCATGACCGGACTCCGCTCAAGATGGCGGTGGTATTGAGAACAGTGGTGAAGATGTGATGGAAATGCTCTAATCTAAGTTTTGGAAATCGTATGAAAGGTTATATGAATTGCATCTTTGATATACCCATGTTATTTACTTGTACCTGTTTGATTGTTCTTTCTAGTAAGAAGGTGTTTAGTTATACATACCAGTATAATTCAAATGTACTGATGTCCCTTTTTCCAGGGGCGCTACATTCGTGTTATGATTGTAGGTGTTTCTATAGCAGGTACTCCAGTCCACCAACAGTACCACCTCATCCACTTTCCGTCAGCTGCATTGGTGAGTCCCTTTCCTCTCAGGGCCCTGCGTGGCTCATGCCACTTTTATTCCGGAGTCTATTTTGGTATTTGTGTGAGGTATAGCCGGAGCCTTGTTGCCGGCATTTCCATATTATTCTTTAGTTGTATTTAGAGGTTCCGTAGACAGGTTGTGTGTAGTGTCAGGTATTGGAATTAAGATTGAAATATTGATGTTTGGCAATGATTTACAAAACTTGTAATATTTTGATATTTATGATTTAAGATGATAATGGAAATGAAATGGAATTTTTAATAAAATACATACTAAGTATGATTAATAGAGCCTATCTCTTACTTAATTATGAGTTGGGTTGGGTAGTATGTATGAAACCTGTCTGGCTTGCTCAGTCGGGTTTACTCGGTTGGGCGCCGGCCGCGCTCCTCGAATTTTGGGGCGTGACACCACTACTAAAAAGTAAATGGCCACGGTCGCATGCAATATAATTTACCCAACTATGAGTCGGGGTCGAATCCCACAGAGAACAATATGTAGGCAATTAGGAATGTAAGAAAATTATCACGTATCGTGCAATGCCAAACAATAAGAATTTGGTTTTTGAAAATGTTTTATATCTAAATACGAAAATGTAAACTAACCTAGAAATCAAGTAAAATGATCAATGGCTACAAGTATGAATGCATCGGCAATTACACTCAAGTAATGATCCAATGTATTTCATGATTTTTTAAATATGAGCGAGTTTAAGTTAATTAGCCACGGATAATAATTCTTAATTAGCTTCTTCTGAAGACTAACAATACTTCCTAATTGAATTATACCTAAAAAAATTAAGAGATTAAGCACTCCTGGATATAGCTACAAGTAGTTCTATCCTATCCTTAGGTAGAATCTATAAAATGAGGGTTAACGCCTCAAGTTCTTGTAAATTAATCTTTCCCAACCCCAAATTATCTTTTCCAAAATTAATTCGGAGTAAATGGGAGAGTCCTAGGGTTAGCTAATCTCTTTGGAAACATCAAAGAACAAGAATAATTAAAATAACAAAAACTTACTTTATAAAAGAATAAAAATCATTCAATACATAAGCACAACAAGGTATTTAATCCACATTTTAAATATGAGTATTTTCATAAACAAGTTTCAAGTGTTGGAAATAAATACTACACAAACACACTTAAATATTCAATACAAAGCAAGGAAATGAAGAAATAAACATAAATGGGTAAGAAATCCTTAACCATAAGCTTAAAATCTTCAAGACCAAAGTGTGTGTGCAAAGACCTAGCTTCCAAAACTTGTTCTCTCTAGCCCTAAGAACTGAAAATAAGCCAAAAAAGATATGCCAAAGATATAAAAAATATCTGCTTGGCCGTGTACAAAAATGTTTTGGGGATTAAAAATGTGAAATTTCAGAATTGCCCAGGCCTAAAGCTCGATCTTCGCATTTGCGAACACAGGTTCGCAATTCCCAACCTTGCCTATACTGCTCATATTCGCATTTGTGATGAAACCTTCGCATTTGCGGAGGTTGACTATCCTGGTTGACTTTGCATTTTCAAAGGCTGACTGTCCTGGTTGACTTCGCATTTGCGAAGTGTTCTTCGCATTTGCGGACACTGCCTGATTTGCCTTTCTTCGCAATTCCCATGTCTTTCTCACAATTACCATCCCTGCTAAATTCATATTTCTCAAGATTTTGTCGCAAATGCGACCACTGAGGGCATTGCCTAGATTATTCCTCTTTTTAGCTTTTTTTGGGCTTGTTTTCACTTGGTTTCTTCACCCTTACTTCTAAATCACATACACCCTGTAAAATAGAAGTAAATGACATTAAGTACATGATTTTATCACTCAAAATAGCAAAAGTATAGGTTTAAAGACAAGATAAGTTGGTAAAATACCAACTTATCAAACCCTCAAACTTAAACTATTGTTTGTCCTCAAGAAATGAAAACGACAAAATCTCTTCCCAAGTATTTAACTCAACATTATATCCTTATCATGCCAAGCCAAAAAGGTGTACTTTAAGAGCAAAAACATAATTTCGATTGGTACCAAAAATTACTCCAAAACATATGAATTATGAAGCACTTCTCATGAACTTCATTATACTTCAAGTGCTCAAACACTAATACAGATCAAAGTAGCAATCAAGTCATGACATTAAAACTTCAAAATTTGCCTCTCTATGACATTCAACTTTCTTTGGTCACTCATTCCAATTGAAAATGGGATTAAATTCACACTTCAAATCTCATGTTCCCTCACATTTAAGAGAGGATCCCACACTCATAAATATTTATTCGAAACAAAAATGGAATATCAAAAGGACAAAATCAACTCTTTCTCTCTCAAAGATATTCAAATGCACACAGGTAGTACCATAGGCTTTTGCCCTTCATATATTTCTCCACTAATGTAGATACACTTGGTTCAAAATCAATTAGGACTTAAAGGGTTGTAATTTAGGCTTTTGGTTAAGGTAGGACACAATTTGGTAAGAGTGACTCAAAACCTCCCTAAGTACTACGCTTTTTTGCAACAATCAAAGTGCACTTCCTTCAAGAATCTTTTCACATTTTTTTTGTATCACCTAGTCTTCCATTTATTCATACTTTCTCTTTTTTTTATAACACTTTTCACTTTTTGAGAAGCCTCCATATCACAACTTTTCCAACCTCCACCCCCAAACTTATGCTTTTAGCCTATTTTCATACTTTAAATTACTTAGGGAGGTACGGTGCCCCAAGAGTGGCTTGTAACTTGGTTGCCAAAGAAAAATTTAGAAGGCTGAAAATTGTTGACTAGGGAAAATCTGCACGGGTAGGAATTTTGTGCACAGTAATGGTACAAGGAAGGCCTAATATCATATTTCAAACCAAGTTAGTCTAGGATTTCGTCTTGAAGCACATTCCAGGCAAGTGCTAGACTACAAATGATGCAAAAAAACTTTCACAATTAAAGCTCACCACACATGGCACATGAAAACTCAAGTGAAATACAAATACAACATCCAATTGGAACTAATGAATCTCAAGGAAGTCAGATGTAGCCAAAGAAGCTATTTAGTGAATCAAAGAGCCAAAATTAGAATCTAAAAGTCACAACAAGGAACCTTACTTTAATCATTCAATTTCATCACCATTTATTTTTAGGATCGACAACATCATATGCCAAATTTTAAATTATATTGGTACCAAACAAGTCATATGTTGGCTTACGGTTGTCACACCTCCTTTTTCACTAAACCTGCAAGGGCGTAAAGGAGTTTTTCCACTTTAAGGTCAATCGGAACGGGATTTATTATTAAGATTTTAGAGTCGCCACTTGGGAGATTAATGGTGTCCCATCACCGAATGAATCCCGATTCGAGGAAAATATGACTCTGTTAAAAATCCGCGAACCAGAAATCCGAGTAAGGAATTCTGTTAACTCGGGATAAGGTGTTAGGCATTCCCGGGTTCTGTGGTTCTAGCACGGTCGCTCAACTATCGTATTTAGCTTATTTAATTTTAAAACATGTTTTAACTTATGTTCCTTTTAATAGTAAACTGCTTTTATTTTTTATTTTAATAAGAATTACAACGTCGTGAAAAATGCGTCTCAATCCACGTTACACCAGTGCACTCGTGGTTTTCAACACATTTCGACTCCGCTGAGATTTGGATTTGGGTCACATAAATGTGCACCCGAGTTTAGGAATGTAATTTTATTAAAATCATGCCTAAAGAGTCTAACGCATCATTATTTCGGGGAGGGTCGTGAAATTCGCTAGACGGCCCTCCCGAATCTCTAAGTATTTTTTATCAACCATTTATTGAGGGCCCCGCAATTTTGTATTTGATTTGGCGAGGCTTGTCTCATTTTATATTTAAAGGCTAGTCCTAAAGCAACTATGATTTTCTATCTTTTATTTGTCTCTAATAATAAAGAAACAGTCCTAGTCAATTGATATTATAAGTTTCCGAGTTATGCTAAACTATGAATTGGGACCTTCAAACCAAGCCCAAATTAATGGACTAAGCGAGTTTGCCATTTGGACAACTACAGCTAGCAGGCCTCGATGCCAGCCCTTGAGGAGGGGTACTGGGCAAGGCGTGAGCAAAGATGGTGCGAACAGAGAGAGGCCCAGGTCGCCAATATTGAAGACATACGCACATCTTATCGTTGATACATTAATTAATTCTAAAATAGGGCATTCAACACAACTAATTACACCTTGGTTGTGGCATTTATTCAAAACAGTTTAACCAATTATCGATTGACAAGGCTTACGAATTAATTCGAAATGACTGAAGCGTAACCATTTATCCTATGATATGAACTCACATTTCTTATTACTAACCCTTACTAACCATATATATTATAACTTCAGGATTACACTACCAATTATTAACACATATGAAAAGCGTGTTTAATACAGTTGTCCTGCGCTAATCACCTACCACAGGTTCACAAGTTCACAAATTCACACTACTTAGTAACATTGAAAATTAAACCAGTCACTGAAATGAAATTGTATCATGCTGGTTATCTATTTTTAACACAATACTAAAATGAAATCCAAACTAAACTATACTGAAACCAGAACTGAATAATTACAAATTTGATAGTCTGGGACAGTCCAAATCATACAGTCTAGTTTTTATCTTACCTATGCATACATGAATAGCAATAGACTACTAATCGAGTCACAAAAATTATCTAAAACATACAAAATCATTAAAAAAACAAAACAGAGCAGTATCAGAATTTTGGCTTCAACTTTATTTCATGTTTTCAACAAGAGATGCTACATCAAATCAGTCTCGAAGTGTACCTGGATAATGGAAATATAAGGAGAAGAAGGGGTCAGCAACATCAGGTAACAGACAGCAGCACCTTGAAGTGCAAACAACAATAAATCCAGTCAATCTTAGTTCAGAAATGACTCAGTGATCCAGAAATCCAAAGAGACTAATATAACAACCCAAAACAAAGCCACAATGACTAGAACAAACTTAGGAATACCACAGCAATCAAAAATCCAGTAAACTGATCCCAAAATTGACTTGTTTGAACTCCAAAACCACTCGAAATCAAGCCATGAATAATTCAGAGCTTCAGCTATTAGAATTTGAACTAAAATGCAAACCAACTAATTAAAACTAGAAATCCGCTAATGGATTGAATGGAATAGTATTGTTTTTTTGTAGTTTTCTCCTATTTTTCTGTTTTTGTTTGGTTTTTGGAAGATTTAGGAAATTTGAAATTCAAACTCAAAATTGGAAACTGATTCAATAACTCCAGATCTGTGTAAACTTAGAGAGGTTTTTGGGGGGAATTTTTGGGTTCTCAAAACTTGTGATTGAAGGAAGGGGACTGCTCTTTTATAGAAAAAAATCAACTGCCAATTCCAGATTTCAAATTTTTAACACTTTAGTCCCTATTTTTTGACTTGTTACTCAAGTTAGTACACTACAATTACTGAAATTACACTAAAGTCTTACTTTGGAAGGTCCTAGAAGAATCTAGTGTTAACTAGCATGTTCTACCCAATTTCAAATGCCTAAACAACCCCTGAATATACCCTGAAATTACTTAACTAGGTCACAATTAACCGACCCTTTTGACTGAACTATGAGTAATTATCAAAAACAATCCAGCTATAACCAATTCACCTTAACTAATAAACTTTTAGAAATCCAAATAAACTGACAAGGCTAACATCATTCTAACAAATCAGAGAACAATTAACGAGAAAGCTAGTCTAATATTTAGCTAATAAAATCTAAAATTTAACAAAATCTAACTACCACAGAATGGCATCAAGACGATAAATTAACCAAGTAAAAACATGTTCAATCATGAATCATGAACATAGTTCAAGCAAGAATTCCAACTATCATAACCAGAAAAACTAACAGGATTTAACCTAATCAGCATTAACAATTAACGAAGAAGAAAAGAGAGAATCATAGAATTTAAAGATTATGGACAAAAGGAAACACTAATCACGCAAACAAACTTAAACAAAGTTAAACAGATTAACTATAGAAACGTACTGGTTAAGACTGAAATTTCTTGGCCCGTCTAAATTGATTTTTGATTAATGTTATTTGTCTATTTCGTTAGAAATAGGCCTATAACATTAAACAAAAACCAATTGACTCCAGAATCGAAACAGACCCAACTTCGCAAACCTTAGATTTGAAATTCACGGAGTTTGGGTGGGATTTGAGGGGTTTTGGTTAAGGGTTAGGGAAAAGGGAGGTCAGGGGAGTGTAGGGTATGAATTTGGGGTCGTTTGGACAAGGTGAGGTTTTGGCCGGAAAATTTGGATTCAATATTCGAGCTTTTTGGCTATGATTTGAAGAAAACAAACACTAGATATGGAAAGAGGAGGAGAAAGAGAATAGCTGGTGAAAATTTGAGTCGATTTGGACGTTGGCCGCCGGCGGCGACGATTTCCGACCGGCGGCGCTAGGGCTGAGGGCGGCTTTTTTGGAGACGATAGTAGCGGCTGGAGACGGGGGTGGTGTTACAGGGGTGTACGAGGAAGACAAATAATGTGTTTTAGGGTTTGGGTAATTTGGAAAATTTTATTAAACATGCCAAACGAATTTGGACCGTTGGATTGAGAAATTGACGGCCCAGATCTCGTTAGACGAAACGGCGTCGTTTGGCTCTAGAGGAGGGGGCAGGCCGGGTGAGACATTTGGGCTGGGATTGGGGCGGAAACTATTGGGCCTGGGTGGGTTAATTCAATACTTGGCCCAACATTTTACACCCATTTAAATTCCTCTTCTTTTAATTGTTTATTTTATTTTATTTATTTGTGTTTTGTATCTATTTTCCGATTTTATAAAAATGTAAAGTTAACATAAAGACCTAATTTATTTTCGAAGTTAAGCTAATTAATTCCTAAAATTGTTTAAAATTCAAAATTCAACATTACAATGTAAAAATGGACTATTTTTGTTATTTTTTTCACATTTGTTCTTAACTCCTAATTAGTCCTAAAATACGAAATTAAATCCTAAATGCAAATGCCAAATGTATTTTTATATTTTTCATATTAATTAGAATGCACAAATCAAATGCAAACAATTAATCCTAAAATGACACAAAATTCACAAAATTGTAAAATAATGAAAGAAATCATTTTGTTTAAATTTTTGGGAATAATTCATATATAGGACAAAAATCACGTGCTCACAACGGTCACAAGATTATTTCCCAAAAACTAATTTATTCATAACTAGCTACTAAACTAACTACTAAAATATATATATATATTTATTTTCTAAAAAAACTAAAGACTTATCCTTTAAGAAAGGTGGCATGCCATCCATCATAGAGAAAAGTCACCCAGTTCGACACAACTAAATTCCTTGAAAAAGAACCGCGATAAAAATAAAAACCAAGGAATTACCTTAATACTATTATACTAAAAAAAAATTTAGGTCAAAATTTAAACACAAATAAACAACAAGAAAAATAGAAATTAACAAGGATTTACTAATATACGAATAATATTACCAATCTACAAAAGTTCACAACCACCCAAAAACAATAACTTCATGTTCCACAAAACAAAAACTACATATTCCACACATAATCATCATATAGGAGCCACCCCCAACAAAAAATATTGCATTGTTCCCAATGTAATTATACAAAACAAGCCAAAATGAAAGAGGTGATCCCTGAATGGCATCACTTGTCACTGGAGGTACTGGGAGCTTCAAGCTCAAAGTCATCATCCTCAGCCTCGTCCGAACCACAAAACTTCTGCAAAGTGTTCATGATCTTGTTGAGGAACTTGCTTCTCTTCTTTTCATGTTCCCTTTGCTTCCGCTGCTGTCACGACCCTAGTTCACCAATTGTGAACACGTCATGACGACACCTAGTCTTCACGACCAGGTAATCCTAACACATTGCGAAAGTAATAACATTTGCGAAATTTATATTCAAAAGCTAAATAACATGAGTAATGTATACAGTTGTCGCATGGCACATACACTTTAATACTTAAAATTCTGAAACCATCCCAAAGACCCGGAAACCCACGGGCAACACAGGCTAAGAATAATACATAACGCTGCTCTAATCATCCGGAAAGTCTATAACAAGGAAGAACAAAATAACATCTAGCTAACTAAAGGGTAGAATGAGAGGGAGACTCTCCGGTCTGCAGACGCGGCAGATATACCTCAAGTCTTCGAATTGCTCCCTGCAGCTACTGATAATGAGCCTGTGTAGAGGTACCTGGATCTGCACATGAAAACATGCGCATAAGAGGCGTGAGTACACCACAACGGTACTCAGTAAGTGCCAAGCCTAACTTCGGTTGGGTAGTGACGAGGAAAGGTCAGGGCCCTACTTAGGCAAAATTAATATAGCAGCAAAATATTAACAGTGTAGAAATCTGATGAACACTAATGAATGCAGCAGTGTAATTAGACAACTCAATGAAATAGTAATACTACAAAGACAGAAGAAAAAACACAGAGTAAACACAGCTAAATTACAAGAATACTGACGAGGGTCTCCCAGGATACCGTTCTGTAGCCCTTTTCTCAACTGTCCTATGTATCTCCCGGGATACCGTCCCGTAGTCCAATTCTCATATCAATATCAAAGGATCTCCCGGGATACCGTCCCATAGTCCAAAATAAAAGTGCAGGGGGATCTCTCGGGATACCGTCCCATAGTCCCAAAATAAAAGTGCAGGGGGATCTCCTGGGATACCGTCCCGTAGTCCCAAAATAAAAGTGCAGGGGGATCTCCCGGGATACCGTCTCGTAGTCCCAAAATAAGAGTGCAGGGGGATCTCCCGGGATACCGTCCGGTAGTCCCAAAATAAAAGTGCAGGGGGATCTCCAGGGATACCGTCCCATAATCCCAAAATAAAAGTGCAGGGAGATCTCCCAGGATACCGTCCTGTAGTCCCAAAGTAAAAATACAGGGGGATCTCCCGGGAATCAAACCCATAGTCACAAAGTAAACAAACAAGGGGGAGCTCCCGGAATCCCGCATCCGTAGTCCCAAATGTAAATGCGCAACCAACATCAGAGAAATATTCAGAAATTGAAGTGCAACAATCCAAGGCAACAATTAATACTAGCTTAACATGCCCCACGTAATCACAGTTAAGACAATTTAAACAAATAGGCAACTTGGATTAATTAAACATGCTCTTCTACGCTAGCACAGGCTATAATAACAAGTAAAGTAAAGCAAATATGAAAGAAAATCCAAATCAAGTATTTAAGTAAAAATTCGAGTTTCAACAATTAGCTCAAGTACGCGCTCGTCACCTCACGTACAAGGCATTCAATTACCAATTATCACATCCTAAGGGACGAAGTCCCCCACACAAGGTTAGGCAAGCCACTTACCTCGAACCGGTGTGAAATCAACTAGGGAACGATGCCCTTGCCACGAGTATCCGGCTCCAAATGGCCCAAATCTATTCAATTCAATTACAAATCGTAAATAATATTGTAAACAACTGATTCCACTATTGAAATTAAAGCTAGAGTGCAAAAATAGATAAAATGACCAAAATTCCCCTCCAGCCAACATCTCGGAATTAAATAATTTTCACATTTTCAGAACTCTCGTACTCTCACGACTCTAACCATATAAAAATCTCCCAAATCGGAGGTCAAATGCCCACTCAAAATCACAAAATTAAGCCTAAGAAGTGTCACTCACTCAAAATCGCCTTCCCCTGAGCCCTCAATTGATTTTTCTAACTTTGAAATAAACCCTCGAATTTTCCCTTTTTCAGACCAGTGATTTCCGCTTTTGCGGCCCAGGGACCGCTTCTGCGGTCCTGCTTTTAAGGTGAGACTAACCACTTTTGTGGTTCAACTTAAGGGGGCGGGGTCCGCTTTTGCGGACTAATAACCGCATTTGCGGTTCCGCTTACGCGGGAAGGAGACCGCTTCTGTGGTTCTTTTGAGATGGTGCAAATCTGCTTATACGGTGAAATGGCCGCTTAGGCGGCTCCACGCCTGCGGTGAGATGGCCGCTTGTGCAGTTCCGCTACTGCAGCTCCAAGACCGCAGAAGCAAAAATACCAGAACCCTGCTGCAACTTTTCCTTCTAACTCCAAACTTTGCCCGTTGAGCATCTGAAATTATACCGGGACCCCCGGGACTCCAACCAAAAACCCCAATTCCACCTAATACCTTATTCAAACTTGTACCAATCCTCAAAACACCTCAAACAACATCAGAAACCCGATTAAATCAAGGATTCAAGCCTAAGAACTTCAAATTCTATCAAAATACGCTTTCGATCAAAAACCTGACTAAACCTCGCCCGAATGACCTGAAATTTTGCACGCACATCCAAAATGACATGGAGGAGCTACAGAAACTTTCAGAGTCCAAATATGACCCCCAGATCGAAAACTCACTATCGGACCGGACACTCTAAAAATTCAAACTTCGGCATTTCAAGCCTAAATGAGCTACGGACCTCCAAATAACATTTCGAACACGCTCCCAACCCCGAAATCACCTAACGAAGCTAACGGAACCATCAAATTCCCATTCCGAGGTCGTCTTCACACTGTTCCGAATACGGACCATCTTTTAACTTTTAAGCTCTCCTTTAGGGTCTAAGTGTCCCAAAACACTCCGAATCCTAATACCGAACATCCCGACAAACCAAAATAGCAGAAATGAACTTAGGGAAAGCAGTTAATGGGGGATCGGGGCATAAATTCCAAAAAAGACCGGCCGGGTCATTACATCCTCCTATACTTAAACATTTGCTCGTCCTCGAACGAGCATAGAGAACATACTTGAAGTAGCAAAAAGATTAGGGTACTGGCTGCGCATATCCTCCTCAGTCTCCCAAGTCGCCTCCTCGGCCAGCTGACCCCGCCACTGGACTTTCACTGAAGCAATGTTCTTTGACCTCAACTTTCTTATCTGCCTGTCCAAAATGGCCACTGGCTCCTCAACATAAGATAGATCCTTGTCCAGCTGGACTAAACTGAAATCCAACATGTGCGGTGGGTCACCATGATATCTGCAGAGCATCGAAATATGAAATACCGGATGAACTCTGGCTAGGCTAGGAGGTAAGGCAAGCTCATAAGAAACTTCCACAACTCGCCTTAAGATCTCAAAAGGCCCAATAAATCTCGGACTCAGCTTCCCTTTCTTTCCAAATCTCATGATGCCTTCATAGGCGAGACCCGAAGCAGAACCCGCTCGTCAACCATATATGCCAAATCACGAACCTTCTTGGCCGTATAACTCTTCTGTCTGGACTGGGTTGCACGGAGTCTGTCCTGAATCACTTTAACCTTCTCCATCACATCCTGAACCATCTCTGTGCCCAATGACCTGACCTCACCCGGCTCAAACCAACCCATTGGAGATCTACATATCCTACCATTTAAGGCCTCAAACGGCACCATCTGAATGCTGGACTGATAGTTGTTGTTATAAGCAAACTCCGCCAGTGGCAGGAAATGGTCCCATGACCCTCCAAACTCAATCACGCACGCACGAAGCATATCCTCCAGAATCTAAATAGCGTGCTCGGACTGTCCGTCCATCTGGGGGTGGAATGTCGTGCTCAACTCCACTCGAGTGCCTAACTCCTGCTGCACGACTCTCCAGAACTGTGATGTAAACTGAGTGCCTCTCTCTGAGATGATAGAAACTGGAATACCATGCAACCGGACGATCTCCATGATATAGATCTCCGCCAACCGCTCCAATGAATAAGTGGTAGACACAGGCATGAAACGAGCGGACTTGATCAGTCAGTCCACAATGACCCAAATAGAATCAAACTTCCTCACGGTCTGTGGGAGTCCAGATACGAAGTCCGTGGTGATACACTCCCACTTCCACTCTGGGATCTCAATCTGCTGTAGCAACCTACCCGGACGCTGGTGTTCATACTTCACCTACTGGCAGTTGAGGCATCTAGACACGTAGTCAACTATATCCTTCTTCATCCGCCTCCACCAGTAGTGCT
>MU690834.1:46062-65642 GCA_026770625.1 Nicotiana glauca
TTTTCTATGTCTCAAAATAGATTGAAGTTGATATAATTTCCGGAATATCGTAGTAATTAAAGGAAAGCTCAAGAAAGGTATGTATGGCTAAAACCCCTTTTTATTAGAAATTGAGCTCCGTTGTCAATTATGAAATCATGGTAAGAGTTGAATTGGTTAGCATATTGCTTCTTATTACGCATTGATTAATTTGCAATTATCTATACATATTCGTGAAGGATGTGCCTCAATGTGAATGATGTGCCAATCTTGAAAATTAGATAATGATGAAAGGTACAGTTATGTGTTGAAATACTTGGGCTATAAGCCAACATTGAAACAAAAAATTATTCATGCTAGCTATGTGCTCATTTACCTGTGATTGCAATTTGAATTATCCTTCATATATGTGTCTATGTTCACAACTTGTAAAATGAATATTGAAAAAGGGAAACGATGTGATGATGGTGGCCATGAGTGCCCCAGGAATTTTTATGATATGTATGGGATAAAGATTTGAAGTGTTGACTAATGAGAATGGAGTAATACCTCTAATGAGGTGACCTAGCTGATCGGGTCGTGATCGGACACCATGCCGCACACATGGTGGTAATGTGCTGATATTGGATTCCAGATGAGGGAAATGAAATATTGATTGAGAGTAATGCCTCCAATGAGGTGACCTAGCCGGTCGGGTCGTGATAGGACTCCGCTCGAGATGGCGGTGGTAATGAGAACAGTGGTGAACACGTGACAGAAATGCCCTAATCAATGCTATGGAAATTATATGAAAGATTATATGAATTGCTTCTTTGATTTGCCCATATTATTTGCTTGTATCTGTTTGATAGTTCTTTCTAGTAAAATAGTGTTTAGTTATGCATACCAGTACTATTCAAATGTATTGACGTCCCTTTTGTCGGGTCGCTACATTCGTGTTATGATTTTAGGTGGTTCTATAGCAGGCACACTAGTCCACCGGCAGTAGCACTCCCTCCACTTTCCATCAGCTGTATTGGTGAGCCCCTTTCCCTTGGGGGCCCTGCGTGGCTTATGCCGCTGTTCTTCTCGGAGTCTTATTATTTTTTTTTTGTATTTGTGTAAGGTATAGCCGGAGCCTTATTGCCGGCGTTTCTATATTATTCTTCAGTTCTATTTAGAGGCTCCGCAGACAGGTTGTAGATAGTGTCGGGTATTGGAAATTAAAAGTAGAAATATGGATGTTTGGCAAGGATGTATATAACTTGTAATACCCTTAAAGTGGCGAAATGAAGTTGCTAATGAAAATGAAATGGAAATCGTTAATTATATGTTAATAGAATTTGATTAATGAAGTCTATCCCTTATTTAATTATGAGTTGGGTTGGGTAGTATGTATGAAACCTGCCAGGCTTGCTTAGTCGGGTTTACTCTGTTGAGTGCCGGTCGCGCTCCTCGGATTTTAGGGCGTGACAAGAGGTCCTTGCTCAAGTGGTGTGATAGCTGTGGAAGTCCCCGTGGCATCTACAGGAGTGTCAGGTATCTCAGTGATGTTGTCTGTGAACTGGCCAAAGCTGGGAGATGCTACATCAATCTTTCCTTTCTTTGGTACAGCTCTTGCTGCCTTTCTTAGCACTGGGTGGATGAGCTTCTCCGGGTCCTTTTCCTTTTCTGTAGGCTTGGGCACTACCCCTGCTTCATAGCATAATTGGGTGATCCGGGATTGGAAGAATAAGCTCTTGGTCCGTTCTTCCACCACCTCTGCTATCTCATCGGCAATGAGCTACCCTACGTTCATTGGTATACCCTCCAGGATAGCACATAACACTCTTGCCTTCTCAAGTGTCACATTTGTCGCATTTTTTTAAGGCATGATGCGAGCACAGATAATAGAGAGCCAAGTCTTGGCCTCCGTAATGAATTCTAAAGACTCAATCCTGGTATGATTCTTTATCCAGTTCGCCACCTCTCCACCATGCAAATGAGTGATGAACCACTGGGTACCCAACTCCTGAGCTTACTCCCTGTACACCCGATTGTCGATATTTGCAAGATTGTAGTGCGCATTGATCCGCTCTGGACTGAAACGGACTTCTTTGCCTCTGACAGTAGCCACAAACTTATTATTGAAGTGCGTTTTAAAGCATTTGCATAAAATTCTCGCACGACTTCATGGTTGGCTGGCCTGGGCTCTTCTGCAAAACAAACCCATCCACTTGTGATTAATCTCCCATGGAACTCGGGCCATCAGTCTTCAAGGTCAGTCAGGAGGATGCCCCTTTCCCCAATCATGCTTTTGGATAGTTGCTTGTCATAGTGTTGGGAGCATCTCAGGGATGAGAATGTGTCAGCATCAAAATAAACCTCTGCGGCAGCTTGTTCGGCATATTGTTGCACATTTTCATTTGTTGCCAGACCCATTTTAGAGCTCAAAATGCCTACAAAGAAAGTATACATGTCAAACAACCATATGGGCAATTACAACATTGTATTTAGAGATAATTAGGACAAATAAATAGATTAAAAAGCTATTGGGACAGAATTGGTGAAGCTATTGGTTTTCTGACTGGGCAGCATTGAATCGCGATCGCAGAACTTTGCTTAACTGCTTTGACTGGAGTTTCTTGATGTGTCCAATCCTGAGTGAGTGTGTGTGGGGTTTGTGTGTTATTCTGTGCATTGCATTTGGTGTCTAGAACTTGCCCTGTGTGTCTGTAAAGCGAAATAGTAGTTTTATTCAGTCTTAGAAGTGATATAGGCGTTTCTTTGTTGAACCGGTTATATAATTTATCCGCCTAATTGTTATATATTGTAGTTAACCCCTTTGAGCCTGTAATCTCATTTCTTTGGCAACCACATTACAAGCCTTGCCTATTTGTTTGAATTAACCATCTATTTGAACCTTTTCACCTCTCATGAGCACTTGAATTGTAATGAACTTTGTAAAAGTTAAAGAGTGGGGTGGTTGGTTTTTCTTGTGAGTGTAAATAATAAAATCAATAGAAATATGCAATGTTTGTAAAAAGTATGAGCCATTTGAATTGATAAAAAAGTAGTTGTATTGTGTGAAGAATATTCCTTGATAGGGTTACTCTTGATGTAATTGTACTTAAAGAAGTATGGAGTTAATATACATTGATGTTAAGGTGGAGTTATGGTTTGATATAAGTCTAGGGATATAATTGTTAAAGTGTATGTATTAAAGTGCTTAAAAATATGTAGTAAAGTCCTACTTGATCCTAGACTAAATGAGCTCGATTAGTAAAGTAGTACATTACGGACAAGCCTATGGTAATCTTTTGTGGCATATGAATGTTGTTTCTGATACTGAGTGAATTTTTTCTATCTTGAGTTCCTAACTGTTCTTGATTTTTATATATGTGGAACTACTCTCTTATATTGTGGGAGCACTTGATTCATGAAGGAAAAGTGATGTCATTGACCTCTATGTTAGAGTAAGTGAGCGGGTTGTGAAAAATGCGTGGTGCTTATGAGTCAAATCTTGAGGTGAGGATTTTAAATATACTTGGTATGATGAGTTATGAGAGTTGTTTAAAAAGTTCGTATTGTTGAAAAGTGTAGAAAGTTGCTCGAGGACGAGCTAGAGTTTAAGTATGGGGTGTTGATAAACGGTCAAAAATGCATATTTTATTGTGTGGTTATTTATCTGTCCATGTGCACCATACATCCTTATCTCTTATTCACATTGATCGGCTCCAACCCTACACCTCTATATAATGGCGAGGAGTGGTCGATTTATCTTTTACCCGAAAGGCCGGGATCGTTATCCATAGGGAGTTAATATTGGTTGGGAGTTTGGTTTCTATCTAATCTAGAAATGCGTGTCGCTTTTAATTGCACTTCTAGCCATGCTTGGATGCTATTCTACTTTTAATGCTACTGATTGCTCAAAATAATCTAAATGCAATATTTTTGTAGGAGTTTTCTCAATTAATAAAAAGCACTAGGGAAGTGACTTACACCTAGGCGGGTATCTAATAGGGTCTAGAATTTAGGACAAGCTTGTATATTTGGGGTCATGATATAATTATACATAATTTGGTAGTTTGAGTGACATTCCCATAATTTGCTTTCTCAAGCCCAATTGGGTTTTCAAAGAATGCAAGTAAAATTGGCTCAAGTCGGATATTACTATTATTTACCTTGAAAATGGTAATTACAATTAGATTTGATTTCGTTGTTATAAAATATGTGATTTATTTTTATGCTAGTTGTTAAGCAGTAGATGCTAAGCGTGAGACTAGAAAATAAGATAATAGCTTGAAGGTAGTGTGACAAGCAAACCGAGTAGCCGAGAATCAGGGCCTCGAGCTAGCTTATACGAGGCCTCGAGGTTGAGCTAAGAGTTAGGTTTTGAATGGCCGATGAAGGACTAATAGTTATAAGAGCTTTGATGATGGCTATTTATGATCAATAATGAGTAGTGAATGAAGAATAATAAATGAAACACAATAAATGTAAGCAAGAAAATAAATGAAAGCAATGTAATAAATGAAAAGTATGTTTGAGTTAGAGAGCAGAGAATGATCTTGTTCTTGTATTGAATATCATATGTTACAAAACGATAAGGATCCCCTTTATATATCAAGGGAAAACCAAACATGGTACAGATGCATTTATTAAAAAGATACGCGGCTGGTGCAACCATAATTCCATGGTACGGGCTTGTACTAGCCTAATAGACTTGGTCAGCTTTACCCACGTGCCTTGGGAACTTCCCATTTGTCCATCGTCGCCACCAATTTGCACTGCCTCGAGGTCGAACATTTAGAACCCTCGGGGTCGAACCTTGAGCCGTGCCTCAAGCCTTTTTCCAACAAGTGCTTATGAAGCATCATAATGACCATAAAATTTGACTCCCTGATTTTTACCCTATACAGATAGTCACCGTGTCTCTTAGAGTAAAATGATAAGAAACGGTCTTGAATTCTTGCTTCTTCGATACTCCCATTATGACTTCAATTCATTAGAGCACTAAATTCTATGACTCAAAGGCTGCGCAGAAGTCGCTATCAATACGATTATTGAGAAGCACACAAACTGTAATTGGTTTGACCTTTCCGCTCCTCAAACATCGCCCAAATGGCTTCTATAAATACTTCACTTGTTTTCCATTCACACTTTTATAACATCAAGCTTTTAGGGCCGAGTTCACAATTTTCTGCATCCATCTTCTTCATGCGCTCGTTTCTTCATCCTCTTCCTTAGAAACCTCTTTTATAACTATAGATAGAACCTCTAGAAAAGTGCCTTAGAAAGAGGGAGCCACTTTTTCATCACGCCTGTCCAAGGGAAAACCCCAAATACCTCCAACTATCGAGAAATGTACTCCTGCTAAATTCGATACTATCTCCAATTTTTCCATCGAAAATCCCCCTTCTACGCCGGGCTGATGTCAGCACGTGTCTCGGTACATCAACGTGATTACCGATACGAATAGAGTGAAGAAAGACTACTGATGGGGGAAGACAATGCTAGTAGAGATTCCCAATCCTGAGGAAAGCATATTAGACTACAAAGGTGGCTTCCTCAGCGTAACCACACTTAACTCTAGGTCTCGTAGATTCTTCAGATCCTCTTCACCGTCGATAGATCCAGTGATTCTCGAATTTTTTCATGAGTACCGAGTGACACTCGGTCAAATCTATCCTTCTTTCTATAGGATCGTTTACATGCTCCGATATTTTTCTAATCGGGTCGAGGGTATGACCTTCACCCTCAATCACTTGGTCAGATTATATAGTCCTCATGTCTTCCGGGGTTTGATCAAGCTTCATCCTCGATCTGCAAGGCCATTCTTTTCGAGCATAGATGAGGACACAGACTGGGGGTGGATGAGCTGGTTGTTAGAGTGAGGACATCGAACATCATCCTGGCTGATAGGATGCCATTCCCGTAGGAATGGAACATGGAGCATAAGTGTCCCCTTCTCGGGTATGTTTTATTGCCCCTTCGTTACCTTTCTAAAATGATCTTCTTTTGAATATGCAGCCACCATTTGGTACCCCGATGCCATTCAGAACCTTTCGGGTTGGATCATACATCTAGACTCTACAGTTCCTTACGGCGAGCGCATATTGCATGATTTGGCCAAGACGCGGTGGCAGGATAAGAACCATGGTAAGAACTTCTTACTGTCGTTGCCAAATTTTTTATGTGTATTCTTTGTGTTAGTGAGGTACATCATGCTTGTGTAGGCTACGGGTAAGGTGTGTCAATAAGTAACGCCTCTTCCTGGTGAAGAAGGAACCTTGAAACCCGACAAGGTAAGAAGAGGAAGAAAGAGGCTTCGACTGAGTCTCCAACTAACACCGATGCCATGGTCCTGACTTCGACTGATGCGGCAAGTCTTTGTGAGGATGATGATGGTGATGATGATAGCCCTTTGGTACAAAGGACAAGACGGAGTGCTGATGCTCAACAAGTTGTTAGCCAGAAGGCCGCTAGGACAGGAGTGGTCAATGCAGACCAAAATCGTATTGGAGAGGCCCTCGAGGAGAGTTTAGACGCAGTCCCCAAGCCTCAAAATTGGACATGGTACAATCCATACTGATGAAATCTCAGCTAGCAATTCTGGAGGTCCTGAACCCAAAGTTTCTCAGGGTCGATATGAACCCTTAGGGAAATTGATGCCTTGGGTAGCTTTAAATTAGGCCATTCGTTTTCACCAGGGGGAATTAGGGATGCCCACGATACGACTACCGTCAATATGGGGGCCTCTCATGGAGAGGGAGATATGCTCGAGGACTAATTCATTGGAATTGACATGGACATAGACCTCGACACCACCATTGCTCTCGAGGAGGTCGAGAAGCTTCAACAGCAGGTAACATTCTCGACATACCATTTGCACTTCAAGTATTTCCCTTACCTTCTCAACTTTTCTGCTTTTGTTGTAGGCGAAAAAGTTGTATGACCATCCCTTCTCTAAGCTCCATGACGAGCTTTCATGCTGTGAGAAGGAACCCAAGAAGCTTACTTCAGAGCTAAATGAGTCGAAGGCTTCCTTTTCCCGAAAGGATGAGGAGTTGGGTGAGCTTTGGGCAAGTCTGGAGGGGGTGCACCAGGAACGGACTATCTTAGCCGAGCAGGTAATACGACATTATTGTGCTTATCTTTCACATTCTTATTACTTGATGCTTACTCTCTTGTTCCGCCTTTGCAGATTGGGCAAAAGGATGCCCTGGTGGGGCAACTTCAGGAAGAGGTTGCAACCAAGGATACGTAGATCCTCGAGTTGAAGAGGTAGAATGAGATCGTGACCTCAGAGAGAGATCTTTTACAGGGAAATTTTGCCTTGACCCAGGATCTTCTTCGAAGTGCTCAGAAGGAGGTCACTGCATTATCTGCGGCCAAGGCTGGGGCCGATGAAGATGCATCCTCTTACAAGAGAGATACCACCACTACAAATACTCGAGCCAGGGAGATATCCGAGAAGGCCGAGCAGAAGTTAGCTCAGGCCGTTGATTGTGCTCGTCTGCAAGCTCGAGAGGCAGGCCTTCCAGGAAGCAAACACCGAAGGTGTCGATCTCTCCGTTGAGATCAAGAAAGCTAGTACTTTAGAGGGAATATAAACACCTTAAACTACTTCAGATAAGTACTCTAGAAGTGATTTAGACGGCACCGAGGGTGAGAAATAGTTTCATGTTATCCTTTCTGCTTCTTCTTTTCTTCCTTTTGTGTATGGGCTCCTCGGGAGAGCTTTGTAAATACACATTCTATAAATAAATTCATGAGAATGCAAGAGATCCTTTTATTCTAAGTCTTCAAATTTATTATTCAGTGCTTATGTAAAGCTAGTCTATTAAATATTGACGTCGGCTCTTTTAGAGCCCATACTCGGAGTAACCAAGATCCTCGAGATCGGGAACCATCTCGAGGCAAGAGTTTTAGCTCTTCCTGGGCCCATATTATAGCGGTAGAGACCCTCAAGATCGGGAACCATCTCGAGGCTAGATTGATACAGGAATCTTGACCCCTCAAATGTTATATGATGGTGTCATTCGTATGGCACAATTGCGAAGTGATCGGGGTGATCCCACTGGTACACTTCCCCAAAAGTGGCATTGACATGGTCAGAATTAATTGGCTTTCAGTATAGGCGAACAGTCACCGCTTGCTCTATATATGTATTTGCTTTCTTCGTATCTGAGGATTCCGCTACTTTTGAGTAACTATCCCTTTTATAAAGCCCTTCTTCCTTGCCAATTCTTTTACCATTTCAACTCAAAGATTTTTCCCAAGTCTTCATCTTCCTTTTCTTATTTTACCATAGCCATGGATGCTATGTCCAAATCTATTCACCAAGGAGAGGAGAGTTTCGCCTCTACTTCGCGCTTGGTCGGTGGTTGTTGATACTCAATTTTTCTCCAAAATATTTTAAAATTGCATATATACCTTCAAAATCATGCATTAATAGCAATTGGTATTTTTCATAATTTTCCTATATTTTTTATTTTTTTATCTAGCATTTTTGTTTCAAATAAGTGATTAGAAAATGGCATTATAAATGATTTCAGAAGCATCTCATTATTTACCTTATTATTTATGGTCTCATTTGTATCAAATTATTTCATAATTGGCCACATTGACATCTTTTGGCTATAATTGCAATCACTTTGCAATTACAACCCAATCATATCATTTCGTTCTATTTTTGACCGGAAATTAATCATTTGTATTTTTTAATACCAAGTACTCATTTTTAACTATTTTCTATGCATAAAATTTATTTTGTACAATTATCAGCTATTTTTATAAATTATTTTATTCAACTTAATTGGGTATTTAACAAATAGCCCTATTTTATTTCAATTATAACCTAATTAAACCATCCCCAAAACCCTAATTAAATCAGCCCAATACCCAGGCCCAAACCTAATCCTACCCGACCCAATTCCATCCAAATCCTGGTTGTTGATCATTTCTGATGAACGAACCAGATTTATCCCTTCCTTAATTAACATAAAAGACTACCCCGAAACCCTCATTTTTCTCATCATTCTCCACCGTCTCACCCTCTCATTCTCTCTCAAGCCCTCTACTAAACCTAGCTCCTACTCGTCGGTCGCTGGTTTGCCAGTAACCATGTTGGTATCACCACCATCCCCAGCCCAATGGCTCTCTTCCTATGCCATTTGTTGCTGCCTTGAGGTCTACCAGGAACCAGAAGGTGGTTCACTCATCTCCCATGGTTTCAATGTCATTCTCAGGTCGTCCATGACCATCCAAGTAAGGTTCTACCATCTCCGGCTAGAACTTGTGGTTTCTAGGACGGAATCTCTCCATCTCTGAGTTCTCTCTCTGAAACCCTGATTTTGACTCTTGATTTCTAGGATCTGAGTCTATTCGAGTTATCTTTACTGTTATCTTAAGGATTTCTCCTATTTTTTCTACAATGACTCTTCGTCTTCAAACTAGGCTTTCTTAACCCCTCTTAAAAATGGCTTTTCCTTCTGATTTTAATATTTTTCTATGATTTTTACCATGTTTAAACATTTATTTTAGTTTTCTCCTTTTATCCAAGTTATTATGTTAAAGCCCTAAGTTTCTTGGGTTTGGCGTGTGATTCTGAGTTCGTTTTGATAACTTGTTCAACTAATTTGTATGTTTATGTGACTCTGTGATTTTTACCCTATGTTTGCTTGTTAGGGTTCCTGATTATGACTATTCGTGCCTATTATGTGATTTTACCCTCGTTTGTTCATCAATGTTTCTGATTCTTCACTTCTCCTACTTGTATCAAGTTTATTCTATCAATTCAGACTATGCTCTACATGAATCCCTAATTTGTATATGATTTTTTTCCCTACTCGGCTTCTTAGAGTTCTGATTTTTGCTTGTTCTCATAAAGTTGTGCTAGATCAGTGCTATTTTCTACTTTTCAATCCTTAAGTCATTGTGATTGATCTTTCACTGATTTCACATGATACTCATCACTGATTTTTAGTCTTGTGAAATATTTTACGACCTTATTCTACGATCAATCATACTATTAATTGATTTCTTAAGTATTTTTCTTGATTGACATATGTTGAACCTAGCCTCTATTACATGTTGTGTACTTGTACTATGCTGAAAATATTTTCTTATTCGTTATGCTCAACCTTATACGACTTCCTTCTTTATTTGTCACATGTTTATTACCATTTAAAGTTAACTCCTTAATTGAAGGGAGTAATTACCTTGATTTTGTGCTGATTGATTTTGGGTCCCCATAATTACTGGTGAACTCTGATTTTTACCTTATTTGCTACATGCTTTCAAACTATAAATACCTTGGTCTTTCATTAGCACACACACTAACACATTGGTTCAAAACTCTCTCTCTCTCACTCAAAACTCTCTAGCTCTCTTTTGTGATTAGTTACCACTGTTCTAAGTTAGCTGGCTGCAAGCCAATGCAAACTATTATGTTCTCATATCCTTCACCTTTTGTTTGCTATCACTTTACTGGTATGTCCTGATTTCAATAAGAAAAACATGTTCCTTTTATTACTTCAATTCCTCCTGTTTATAGTTTGTTTTCACTTATGGTTCTGTTGCTCAACTTGAAACTAATGTGTTCACTTCATTGCTTCATCAACATGCTCCGAAATGTGATTCCTCCTTTAGACTCAATATGTTTATGAAATTTTATCCCCTTTCTAGTGTACCCCAATATGACACTCCCTTAATAATGTTCTATGCAAAGTAGTTGGCTATCCTTAAGTAACCCAATTATGTATTAGTTCTGAAGTTCCTTAACCCTTAATCATGTTGCTAATTATGTACTCAAGTGCTCCTATAACTATATGCTTATCTATGTGACCTATGTGTCCCCAAATCCCTTGACCCCCTATTTGCGTCTGCTGAACCTTCTTTGGTTTTATTATCTCTGGTTGTGTATGAACCTATGTTTGGACTATTGTTTACTACTCCACTTTTTTTTCCTAATTGTATCTGTTGTCTTTTGCAAAGCTATTGCAAGCAAGTCCCTTTCAAATTGTTTTCCTGCTCAAATATTTTCAACCACTCTCACATCTACTCTTAGGTTTTAAGTTCTGCCCCTCTAATGTGTGACTGCTTAGGGATCTCTATTATATCCCTCTGAACTATGATACATTAGAGTTGGCCCTTCCACACTACACTTACTCAATTATGACTATAAAATATGGTGTGAGCGCTACCCGAGATCCCTTGAGGTCCTTAAGGAACTCCGACACACCCGAATTATATGAACGGCTATGAGGTAATCTGGCAATGGAAATTTCGGAAATCTGGGCCTATTGGTAGACTCCCTATAGAGTAACTTCTTATTTTTCTTATCTACTTATGTAATTTATTCGAGATTGGCCTGTAATAATTTGTAAACAACCATTGAGGTTTGGATAGTGAAAATAGGAGGGTAGTTATGCATGTTATAGATATCAAAAGGATAGAAACCATGCTTTAGGTCTATATTTCTATATGTGCAATAGAATCCATGCTCAAAATATATCATGCATTAGAAATCATGCTCTTAGGTCTCATGTATACTATTTCATCATCTCATTTTTTTGACATTTTTATCACTCAGAATCCTATTTTAGGATAAAGGGGCATTAAAACAAAGATTGCTATTCTTGCACACTTAACAACATGCTCTGTAATGCTGTCACTTTTTTTTTCTGAATTTAGAAATCCTGCTTTAGGAAATTCTGCAATCCTGTCGTGCATTTAGAAATCCTGCTTTAGGAATTCTGCATATAAATCATCATGAACTTTATACATGCATCTTAGATAACATGCTTTATGATCTCATTCGTACTTTCTCAGTCACACCTAATGTAAACTACAGATTATGAAAGATGTAAAAAATGGCTTCACCTTTGATTATCCCATTTAAAAATAAACCAGTAACAATCCTTGCATTTTATAGCACTTAGAATCGTATACTCTAGGTAAAATAACTCTTTCATTGTTCTCATAGTTCTGGTAACAATTGTGCATTATCCTACGTCTAGGCAAGCCTTATGTAATCCAATTTCTCATAAAATTGGAAACTAACCTTTTGTGTGTACTACTTATTGATTAACAAGCTTAAAAATCAGTACGCAAACTGATTAGGGCCTTTGCTTCTGAGTTATAAAATGAACCTGCATATCTACGGTGTTCTGATAATCCCCTAAACATCAAGTCTTAGGATACCGATTAACAATAAAGCCCTTATTTGTGTTTGAGTCGTGCTTTATATGTGTGTTGTTTGAGGAGGTAAAATTGAGCCTTTAGTTGCTCCTTTTTCTGTCTTATATGCTAAGGTGCTAATTGTTCTTGCCTGTCGCCTTAGTATTTTCTCCTTTAAAACCTTAGGGGTCTGTCTAGAACTACCTATAGGTGGAGGTCCTAAATTTCCTCCAGGACCATTAAGAAGGGACGTGTAACAGCACGTAATAGAGAGCGCTAACAAACATTCGCATTAATAACCACTAAGGGGTGTGATGCCCCTTTTTTCTCGCAAAATCAGGTTTATGACATTTGGAAGGACAACTCATTCCCTTTTGGGAATTGGGTTTAAGAGAAGTGAAGAGTCGCCACCTAATGATTAAAGTGCATTAGGACACTAAGAAGGGTTTTATTTGGATAACCAGAGATTGGGTAAGGGCTTATAATTATTCCAAGGGGAAGGTGTTGGGCACCCTTAGAATCCACTAGCCTGGTTCCCGGCCAAGCTATTGTTGTGACTTTAAGGTACAAATAACATATATACAAGTAAGGCTTCAAATAAGAGGGGATTTTCACATAAAGGTTAGAAATAAACAAAGTCGAAAAGCATAAAAAAAGCGTTGATTTAGGAGAAAACATTTTTAAAGATTAAAAGAAACAAAGAACAAAGGAAATGGGTTCCTAGGTTTATTAATAATACGGATCACCCCACACAACACCCGATAATAACTTATACATATGGTGTTATTGTGTGGTCATCATATCCTTATCTACCATTTCCCACCCCTTTAAGGTACTAAAGCACGGAATAGTCTCGTTTACTTATTGCATGCTATTACCCGCCCCGAATCTATCAATCCCCGAGGTATTTGGGATTACTAATCCTAAAGGGAGGGGACATTGGCTTATTTGTGGTTTCAAAAGGTTAAAATACTAACGTGACAATCAAAAAACATATAGCAAGTTTGGGGAGAGCATATAAACAAATAATAAGGCTTAGACAAACCTCCTTAAACTAGAGAAAACATATAGTTTAGCATGTATTACACGTACTGCTTAAGGTCTAAATCAAACTTAAAAGGAATTGGTGGCAGACTGATTTATTACATAGTTTAGATAAGAAGTCCGAATCAGGCCTGCCTGCTAGTTATAGTTAATAAAATCGGATTCAGTTTATAAGTTTATCCTGAGGCTTGCCTAAGTGATAGGCGAAACCTATAGGCATGATATCTACTGATTTCAGAAACAAAAAAAAAAGAAAAACTGATTGCAAATTGATTTAGGTAAAAAGAAAGTTTCCAGTAAAAAAAATGAGCATAGGTTCTGCAATTGGCAATGCATTATTAATGCCAGTTTTAAACTTATAAACAAATGAGGTGATTTAGATTTGAATTAGAACCCCTACAGGCATGCTTTCTATGTGTTTGCCAACTTAAAACATTGTTATAGACATAGCAAAATGCAGAAAGTCTACAAAATGATATCTAAGTGTTGCGTATCTGATTACATTTTTTGGTTATTAAGGCCTATTGATAAGTTTGCCTAGTGAAAAGCGGGTATGCAAGAATCAGAAAAGACCTATAGGCATATTCTCTAAGTGCGTGTGCAGAAGCTATAGACATAATATCTACATGAAAGTGCAGAATCCCTATAGTGATAAGTTTGCCTAGTGAAACTCTTCATTCTCACATGCGTGTGAGAATGCAGAGTTTCTTATAGACATGATAGCTAAATGAGATGCAGAAATCTTATAGGCATGGTAACTACATGAAAATGCATGTGTCTTATAGGCTTGGTAACTATATGAAAGTGCAGAAGTCTTATAGGCATTTTAACTATATGAAAGTGCAGAAGTATTATAGACATGGTAACTACATGAGTAATACTAAAATTAGAGATTCATATAGGCAAGTTATCTACCCTTTTTCATGCATAGTTGCCCCTCCCTTTTCACTAAAAATCCTGAAAGTTTATTACAACCCAAAGAGAATAACGAAAAATACATCAGAAATTGAAAATTGCAACCAAGGAAAGCCTGATTAAGACTTCATGTATGAAGTATGAAGTAAACCATCCCTAAAGATCAGATTTCAAAAGACTTTCTCTTATTTGGGGTATGTCAGAGTTCCCTAAGAGCCTCATGGACTCCGGGCAGTGCTTACATCCCAAATACATTACCAAACCAGGACAATAGTGCAGTGTGAAAGGGCCAACCCTCAAGTGTCCAAGTTCAGAGGGAACTCAAGGTCCCAAGGCAAGGCTCACAAAAGAGGGGTAGAACTTAGAAACTATGAGAGAGTGTAAGCGCAAAAGGTGAAATCTCAAATGAGAGAGGAAAAATTGAATAACTTAAAATCAATGCACATAGGGGTATAGGGAAGTGGGGAATTTGCGAGAACACAAGAAGAGCAGGCTGATGGGCATACCTAGCAATGGGATATGCTGGCATACCCTCTAGCCTGTTTAGAGGTTAAGACCTCATTGGTTCAGAACCCAGTTCATGGACAACAACTCCTGTTGCCATGCCCTAAGTCACCACTCACAGACACATTAGGGGTAATAGGATAGGAAGCAAAGATTCACAGTAGAAGTAGGCAGTAGAACATAGGAATACTAAATTAAATATTGAACTGTACATAGACAGTAAAGTAGACATGGATATAAAGACTGTAAGTAAACACATTGGGGTGATGCTGAAGCTAAAATTAGGACATACCAGTTTCAAGGAAACAAGTAAGAAGAGCAATAGTCTTGTAAAAGCCAAAGTGCAGACAGGAAGATAGAATACTTTTAAGTGAGAGTTCAGAAGAGATTGTGAAATTATGTAGTTTGAAGTGTGTTCAATCGTGTGTCTTGTGTTTAAGGGGATCATGCATTTATAGTGTGAAATTCATGAGAAAATAAGGTCAGAAAATAATTGAAGACTGATTGTAAATCAATTACCCAAGGTTCCCCTTAATTAAGGGATTCATATTCAAACGGGTAAAACCAATTAAGGAAATAAATTAATCAAACACTTGTATAAAGCATGCAATTGAGGGCAAATACATAAAGGTTATTTAGGGACAGGGTTTCTGAAATAGACGGTTGTACAATTTAAGGAAAGAAAATCAATCAACAACCAAGAAATCAGAGGTCAAAGATTTGTTATGAATGAACCAAGTCACAAAAAGGAAAAGGTTTTAACTTAAAGAAAATCAGCAAAAAATCAATTAGACCTATTAAAAAGGAATTTTGAGTCAATCACTAGTTTTAAAACCTTTTTGAAGAAGGATTCATCACATATAAATCATACAGACATGTTAAACATGAAAAAAACTTGTCTACCCATTGTAAAATCAGTAGAAACTGCAGTTGTCACGCCCCAAAATCGAGGGACACGACCGGCGCTCAACCGGATAACCCCAGTCAAGCGGACCTGGAATTGCCTTTCCTATCCCACGTGGCTTCCTCAACTTGTTGACTTCGCCACAATACTTTAACTGAAGCAATTTCCTTATTCCTTAATTTTTGGACTTGCCTATCAAGAATAGAAACTGGAACCTCTTCATATGATAAGTCTTCAGTCACCTCAATAGTCTCAGTAGGCACGATGGTGGATGGATCTCCAACCACTTTCTTCAACATAGACACATGGAACACCGGGTGCACTAATGACATCTCAAGATGCAATTCCAGCCTATAAGCCACATGTCCTATCCTTTGATAGATCTGATATGGATCGACATACATTGGGCTCAATTTCCCTTTCTTCCCAAATTGCATGACTCCCTTCATAGGAGATACCCACAAGAACACCCAATCATCTACTTGGAATTCAAATTCTCTGCGACGTATGTCCGTATAGGATTTCTGGCAACTCTGAGCAGTTTTCATCCGCTCCTGAATGATTGTAACCTTTTCCATAGCCTGGTGCATGAGATCTGACCCTAACAGTTCTGCTTCACCAACCTCGAACCACCCAATCGGAGATCTACACCTCCTTCTATACAATGCCTCAAATGGGGCCATCTGAATACTTAGTGTGAAAGCTATTACTGTAAATAAACTCGACAAGCGGCAAATGGTTATCCCAACTACCTTTGAAATCTAGAACACAAGCTCGTAACATATCTTCAAGCGTCTGAATAGTCTGCTCTGCCTGACCATCAGTCTGCGGATGGAAAGCCGCATTGAGATTTACTTGAGTACCCAAACCTTGCTGAAATTTCCTCCCAAAAGTTTGCTGTGAACTGAGCCCCTCGATCCAAGATAGTAGAAACAGGAGTGTCGTGAAGTCTGACTACTTCCTTAATGTATAATTGAGCATACTGTTCTGCATTATCGGTGGACTTGACTGACAAAAAGCAAGTTGATTTCATTAGTCAATCTACAATTACCGAAATCGAGTCGAACTTGCGTGTAGTGCGCAATAATCCTACCGAAAAAAATCCATAATGATCATTTCCCACTTCCACATTGAAATTTCTATTCTTTGTAACAATCCTCTAGGCCTTTAGTGTTCGGCCTTCACTTGCCGACAGTTCGTACATTTTGCCACAAAGTTCGCCACAGCATTGGATTTTCCCAAGTGATATAGAATATCGATGCCGTAACCTTGAGTATCTCCAACTATATTCTCATCCTCAAATTAAATTCTTTCTGTTCAAAATTATATTGAAGGCTCTTATGGTCCGTGACTATATCAACATGGACCGTATACCAACAATGGTGCCAAATCTTTAATGCAAATACCACTGCTGCAATTTCTAAGACTTTTTTTTTTATTCTTGAGTTGCCTAGAGGTATAAACTATCACCTTAACACGTTGCATGATTAGTGGAACATCTTTATCATATTCCTCTTACATAAGACCTCCCATGAATTGAGTTCTACTATAATTTCCCTAATATGGTTACAATCTCATGTGAATAATTGCTACTAACTCTTCCAAATTTTCAACAAAAGATATCACTAAATGAGTTTTCTCATATGACCTTCTATCTCAAACGAATAACACCTGCTAACTTTCACACATACCCTGATAAAACCATCCTGCACGACATTGCATCAAATATAAGGTAACATTGTGCTCCGACTTTTCTTATCCAACCTCTTCTCCCCATATATGCCTTATAGAATTTAAGAAACCACAGTACTTCCCCTGTGAATATTCTCACAATCCCTATTTAAGGTTAAATACTGCCCAAAACACATATCAACACCCTTTATATGTATATAATTTAGGAAGGGTCACTGGCCTAAGAAGGGCATTCTCTGAAACTTTAGATCCTCATCAATTCTTCAACAACGACTTTTGGTTTTACTCTTAAGTGTAAGACCTAGTCCACCTGATTCTATCCTCGATGAGTAACTCACCTTAATCCCCATATTGTAGCTACCAATAGAGTTCCCTGATATTGTGGCTTAGGAGTTACCATGCTAAACATGTCTGGTCCGTAACAAGTGTTCATCCCCTTTCAATCTATTTTGAACCTTTCATTTGCCCTTTGGTAGATTGTGTTGTCTTTCCCTTATTGATCACCCTTTGGCCTGGACAATATGCTAGTACCATCTTTTTCTTTCTAACTGGTAACTTTCATTCCCATTCCATTTTACGCATAGTACATAATTGATAGCCTTATTGTGCCACACACTTGTCTTCCTCCCGTGAACTTGTAATATCATTGTGCCTGGTTTAATCGGTTTACAATACAACAACTTCACCACCTGTATTCTCACTTTCCATTATATGTAGACATGAACTATCTCAAATAAAGTATACTTATGGTACTATGTACTTATACTATATATCCATACCATTTGCTCAAGAAGATACATGTGCCATCTCCTTAATATCCATGTTTTTCCCCATTGGTCATGACATACGACAACATTACTTGAAATAAACGAAAGAGCATTTAAACTTACGTTGAATCTCAATGCACGAGTTAGAAAACAATCTTATAGTCAAGCTTTATCGCACGATTTGGAGTGTTGAAGAAGGGTAATATTCCTAAATGTCCATGTAGCCTCCAACGTATAGATGTGGTCGACAACACACCGATAAGAAGGACTCTACTAGACACGGCTCCGAGACATCCTAGGACACTTTAAAACCTTAAGCTCTGATACAAAGTTTGTCACGCCCCAAAATCGAGGGACACGACCGGCGCTCAACCGGAGAACCACAGTCAAGAGGACCTGGAATTGCCTTTCCTATCCCATGTGTTACCCCGTGATTCCAATATACTTTATTCTTTTGAAATAGCAATTTAAGACTTAAGCATAAACTTACAACTTGAGTTCATTTCTACTTTTTATCATTTTCAACATTTGATACCAAGTACTTGCAAAATACATACAACATTTACCAACGTGGACCACGATTCTGAACCGTACCATTAATACCCAAAATACTTTTATAAACCACCCACATTGTGTCTACGGAGCCTCTATGAATACTATGAACTCAACCAATACTTGCCGGCAGCAAAGCCCCGGCTATACCTTACACAAAAACAAAAATAAGATTCTGGAATAAAAGGGGCTTGAGCTACGCAGGGCCCCGAGAAGAAAGGGGCTCACCAATACAACTAACGGAGAGTTAAGGAGTGCTGCTGCTGGTGGGCTGGAGTACCTGCTATAGAACCACCTACAATCATAACACGAATGTAGCGCCCCCGGCAAAAGGGACGTCAGTACATTTGAATTGTACTAGTATGTATGAACAAACTTTACCCCAAGTAAGATCAATCACTAAATAAATAACAAACAGTAATAGAATCAACAATCAAATGCACATGAAAGGTACAATCAAGCCAAACAAGTTTACAATCTCGCCTTTTTCACCTTCAACATTTTCACATCAATGATTTAACAATCTTTTTCATAATTTTATTTCAATAGTGATTTCGATAACTTTTCCACCCTTATTACCTCGGTCACCCTTATCACCACAACCCACACCTTATTACTTCGTGTTGCGGCGCGCAACTCGATCCCACCGAATAAGTCACAATTCACAAACAACACAACAACAACAACAACAATTCTCAAACAACAACCACAACAATTCACGAGAATTTTCCGTAGCTATCAATACCATTTCCATCATATTCAACAACTCATATGCAATTCAAGTCACCACAATAATTTCCCACAACAAGCCAAATATGTTATTACCATAGTTGTTCTAATTGCATCATTTATGATTTTCTTCCATCATTTATTTCTCAACTCTTACCACATAACACTTTCACAATCACATTTGGTTTATTGCCAATTACTTGCACCATTATATTGGTAAAACTTAACCAACAATGTTCAAGACATATTAATCATAAGAATTCATGAAATAGGCCATCTTTCCTTAACACCCGTGAAGCAACCAAAATTCACAAATAGTTCACATAAATAACACGTACCAATTTCTCGTA
>MU690834.1:73388-164834 GCA_026770625.1 Nicotiana glauca
TGTTCACCACTGTTCTCATTACCACCGCCATCTCGAGCGGAGTCCGGTCACAAACCGACCGGCTAAGTCACCTCATTGGAGGCATTACTTTCAATCCATATTTCATTTCCCTTATCCGGAATTCAATTTCAGCACATTACCACCATGTGTGCGGCATGGTGTCCGATCACGACCCGACCGGCTAGGTCGCCTTGCCTAGGCATTACTCATTTCTCATTAGTCAACACCTCTGAATCTTTCTTTCACACATATCATATAAATTCCTTGGCACCCAAGGCCATCATTATCACATCGTTTCTCTTTTCAATATTCGTTTAACAAGTTGTGATCATAGACACATACCATAAAATAATTCAAGTTGCAATCACGGGTAAGTAAGCACATAGCTAGCATGAATAATTCTTTGTTTTGATTTTGGCTTATAGCCCACGTATTTCAATACATAACTTGTACTTTTTCATCCTTCTCTAATTATCAAGAATGGTACATTATTCACATTGAGGCACATCCTTCACGAATATGTATAGAGAATTTCAAATCAATTAATGCGTAATAACAATCAATATACTAACCAATTCAACTCTTACCGTACTTTTGTAATGACAACGGAGCTCAATTTCTAATAAAAAGGGGTTTTAGCCATACATACCTTTCTTGAGCTTTCCCTTAATTACTACGGTATTTCGGAAATTCTAGCAACTTCAATCTATGTTGAGACATAGAAAAATTTAACACAAATTAGGAAGATATTTATAATTCTAGATCTTTTGAGCATTTTATCAAATACTAGTTGGGCATCTTGATTTCAAATTCCCTTTTCAAGATTTTCTTCATTCCCTAACCCAATCTTTACTTATTTATGTTAAACAATCTTCACATAAACCTAAGTTGTACATGCATGTATACACAATACTAATATACCCAAGAATCATACATCAATAACCCATCTTATACTCCAAACTCGAAATTAAAACCTATGGCATAGAATCTTACCTCTTAGATGAAGATCTTGTTATTGGGTTCTTTGATTCTTGAAGATTGATGCAACGTTTTGATGATTTAAATATTGGGTTCCTCATTATCTCTCTAAAATGCTCTCACATCTCTCTAAAATCAGTAGGAAATGACCCCAAATGAAGCCCCAAAGGCTATATATTGAAATGGGGTCGGGTTATAAAAATTAGAAAATTAACCCTCCGATGTCAACTCTACCATAGCAGAATAGACCGCAGAATGAACATGCGGGCCGCAGAATGCGCCGCAAAATTGGTGCCCAAAACTGGGCTGCATTGGTTCAATTTGCGGTTTGATTTGCGACCGCAGATTAAAAATGCGGACCGCATAATTGACATTGAGATCGCAGATCTGACATGACACAGGATCGCATTTTCCAGCCTTTGGTAATTTGATCATAACTTTGCGTCGGAATGTCCAAATGATGAACGGTTTAAAGCATTGGAAACTAAACTCAAAGACCTTTCATTTGATAGGTTACTCATAACATAAAACATTATACCTATTTAGGTGTGCTTGTTCAAATTGGGGACTTGTGCAAGTACCTTTGGAATCTTAGCCTATTATGAACTTTTCCAATTTTCCTTAGACTTGGGCCTTTCCTTGGACCCCAAATTACTTACCATAGGAAATATACACATATTTACCAAATCCAATTGATATACACCATGTTAATAGCATATAAAATATTATAATTAGCCTATGTGGCACCACGAAATCCTAGATTACTTAGCAAAATTTTTCCGGGGCCTTACATTCTCCTCCCCTTAGGATCATTCGTCCTCGAATGTGGATTTTTGAAAAATCTGTTGGTTTGAAAACATGATATGAAAGCTCCTAAATTTTCACTAACTCCCATGTTTTATAAGAAAAAAATTTCGCCAGAGTTTCCTTTGTAATTTTGACATATCTACCTGTCAGAGAGCCCCCGAAACATATTTCCAAGAACCATTACACAACTCCTATCATCCCTACAACTGGTATACAATTCATTTCCTCAACACTTGCACATATTCTATCACTTTACACATTCTTGCACATAGTTTGGTCACTTCGATGAGTCCTATACAGTTCAACCAATACACTATACACACTTCAATTAATCATTGCCAATCTATACTACCATTAATCATTCACTTATTACCAGAGTTCTTACAAATCTTTCATTTACCAGAAAGGGTATGCACACGACTCAAATAATCACAACACATACAATTCTTGTGCAACTTAAGGAGATACAATGGTGAAACATTTAGGGGAGATATGGGGTGTCTTTGCACCAAATGAAACACAACATTAATTTGCTTAGAGATAAGAGTTTGCACGATCACTCCTAGACTTGTTCAAATAGGTGGGCAAATTTTTCTTTCATTTCATATTCCGCTTCCCATGTGGCTTCCTCAACTCGATAAGGCACCACAATATTTATATATCAATGACAAGAACCTTAGCATTATAAACACCACTTTATCAGGATGATACCTAGGCATTGACTGCAGATTTTTAAATCATATCACCTAGAAAGTACAATATTTTATTTCCATAACACTCTAGACCTTCAATGGCCTCTTATATTTTCAGACTTCGCCAGAATACATTCACATGAACAATTTCGACCCCTGAACTTACTTAATGAGGGTAACGGGGAAATATCTTACATAAGCTAACTATCCACTAACTTCACCTTCAATAATTTCTACCGGGATGATACAAAATTGATCTCCACCTACTTTCTTGGACATAAACATATGGAAACACAAAGTACATGAGGAACAGTTCAGGGAATATCATACTCCTAGTGCAACCTAATGTGGAATACACTTATGTCACCTTTATTATTAACTCACATAACATCTTCAGGGGAAAATATGGAGAATAGCCTGCTCATCCTTAAAACTCTAAATCTGTAGGCGAACACTCGCACTAAACCCTTGATGGCCTTTAACAATTACTCTAAGATGTGCTATCATAAACTGACCAAAAATTTACCTATCCAATATATATATGATCACACTGTGAAGCTTCATCTTTAACTCGTCTGAACTTACAATACCTAATGGATCTAATACAGTGAGGAACAACAGAGTTCAAGATCAGCCTGAAGTTATTCAGGAATCCATTAATGTGCTGAGCAGAGCATTTCATGAGGTTATATGCTAAGAGACACAAAAGGTTACTACTAACAATACTGACGTGGTTAATTATTGTGAGGACATCAATTATTAGACAAATAAGTCATAGGGGTAACTCATACATTGGCAATAGGAACCACTAAGGACGAATACTCGAGTACGTAAACCACTTGTTTTCTAGAGTGTAGGGAAAAAAATCCGTTTATCAAGAATAAGAATACTCTGGCACCTTGAATGTGATGCAGGTTTCAAAATACATGAAGTTTAATTACACTCTTAACATTACTTGACACATGAAATCTATGCCACAAGCCCGTTATGATGAAAAGAAGTTGAACGCTTATGAGATTATTATATTTCAGACAGCTTAACCCTTCCTGATACGAGGGAACTAAAGATACAACCAAACTTATCTTTCAAATAGATATGCTCATGATATGTGCAAAAATTTGAAGGAATCTAATCTCATCCTTTTCTCAAGTAAAACCACATAGCTCGGACATCTAAGTGTTGGGATAAAATCATGCACTGGTTAGAGGCGTTCAAATGGTTAACATGATGCTCCAGGGAGAAAGACAAATGACACTCCTATCCTCCCAAGGAGGTGTAATACCAAGGGTAGCAAAAATATCCTCACATGAAACTGATATAGTCAATTATTCTAGGAGTCGAGTGAGAATAAGGCCACATAACCCATCCAATCCGGCCCATTTAAGACTTTGGAAAGAGGGATGCACTTTGGTTTGAAATCGGGGCAATTTTTGCCTGGGCTTAAAGGAAAGTCATTACTTCTGAAACCCATGAGAAAAGCCCTAGTATCCTAGAAAATCAATAAAAATGGCGAGGAAGTATTTAAAACCATTACGAGTTGGTATAAAACAAGATCTCGAAGTGCCCACATGGATAAGTTCGAAAGAATGAGATATTTTAATGCATTTATCTCGGAGAAGTAACCTAGGCTATCTGGTCACATGGACAAGAGGAGAAGGTATATTATTGTTTAGGAAAAACTCTCATAAGAAGTGCGAGCAATATTTTGTTATCCTAACAAAAAGTAACATGTCCTCATCCTTAATGCGACAAGACTTCCTCTTTGATTCCATGAAACATAAATGAATTCTACAATGAGAGTTATCAGATGAAGTAGATAGTAGGGTGGCAAAACTAATGAGCACCATTTATAACCAACGAGCATAAACCAAGTTGAAGACATTAGAAGTCTTTAGGAAAGGAGAAATTTACCCACTCTCAGGGCTCTTGTAGAGTACATAAAAGTACGGTTAATTAAATCAGATCATATCATTGGATAACTAGTCGAGACATCGAGGTAATATCGCATCGAAGATTACAGGTACACAACACACGATGTAAGACAACTGAAAAGAAGGAAAAGAGCCTTATGGAAGTAACCTTTAGATCGTAACCATTAGGAACGGTGGTAATATAAAGCGATCATAAGAAGCTACATTTTTTTGAAGGAAGGTCTCTCTATGTAGTCACATGATGTATAACTCCAGAATTCAAAAATCCAATTATATTTAGCAATTCTACTTCATAATGAAGCATTACAACACACTTCTATACAACCAGCTATTACGATCCATATTGGGAGATGTTATAAGGAATGACCGAGAGAAAGGCTTTTACATATGAATGTGTCACTAGGTGTATTTTTCCTTGGTCAACCCAAAACCTATAGGCGAGAGTTAGTCTAATGAGCAGATCATTGGACTAGCACATGTATAGATAATCCATTATCGAGAGGAGATCATTGGATCTCAGTAGTTGCGACATGCTATCAACCTTTGATGAAGTTGAAATGATACGGGAACCCAATGAGATAGTATGGAATAACCATGGAGGGTTTGCTGATGTTCCTAAACTTAGATTTTAACTTGAGAACTTCCCAGATGCTAATGAAAGGTAGAAAAACATGAGAAACTGGCATTGTGCTATAATAACCCCCAAAGGTGTGCTTGGTCTTGATGGAAAGCCTAGTAAGGGTCCTCACGAGACAGAGAGTGTCACAATGACTCATAGAAGGATATGTTCTCTCATGGTTATCAAACAAATGTGGGAAAACTAACACCATGAATTCACTAACTAGAGAACACAGTTAACACATGTTATGGAGGTGCAACGGGGAGATAAACATTTGTTATAAGTTGGAAACGCTTCTGCTATATTAGCTCCCAACTGCAATATACAACCATGCCACGAGCAACAATAATACAAGGACAATGTGAGCTACTTACTACAGGATGTCCCAAGTGAACACAAAAGTTATGGCGACACATGATCTTCAAATGACGGGGACGTGAGGATCTAAATTTTTAGAGAGACTTTATATTAATGCACAAGGTGACCATTTCGATTGACACACACTCATGTGAGGTGTTAAGGTACGCTCTTATGTTACTAGGCAGTGAGAAGCTTTCATGATGCTATTCGCAAGAGAGTAGATTGACTATATAAATCATATAAGCCATATACACAACTGAGTAAAAGAGTGACTCGAGAAGGATCGCAACACTGGGATGCTTTGTATGGAACTTGGCACCACATAGGTAAATTTTACAACGGTGCATGTAGAGGCACAAGAGAGTAGATTTTGTTTAATTAAATAAAAAGATTTTGTAAGAAATTCATCGGATATAATCCCTTGGTGAGAATTTAGGAAAAGCAAGTGGGAAATATCAATCCTAGAGTTATAACTCAATTCAAGGGCATAATTATAGTACTTAATTTCACAAGAATGTAAATAAAAGAATTCATAAGGGAGTAGATTCACGAATAGTGCATCTCATTCAAAAGAGTCGACACACGCAATATTTTATTATTCAACACCTTGTTAAGACCATGTTTATGAGAACTCTTCAATATGGATGTACATATACAATGAGTAAAAATTCTGATTTGACTCACTTAACGACATTAGGTTGATAGGGAAATAGCGTAATCGATACCCCTCGACTCCACATCTCTAACGTACGTAGGTAACATGCTGACATACCACATGATATGATGGTGTAGAGACTATAGGGACAAGGACACTCCCTTCTTAGTAATATGTTTTACCAATCTATCCATATCTAAGTACATTCTCCTAACAAGTCCTTGGGCAATCCACTCGGACTCAATGGTGGGACCAATCTCTCCTTTCATGCCTCAGATTCGTGGATTATGGCATCAAGTTTACCAATCTTGAGAATAAGACTTAGAGAGAAAATTAGCTCCCTAACTTGAGCTCTATTGCACGATTGGAGTATCAAAGAAGGGTGAAATTCCTAAATGTCCGAATAGCCTCCNACTCCAAGACATCCTAGGACACTTTAAAACCTTAGGCTCTGATACCAAGTTTGTCACGCCCTAAAATCCGAGGAGCGCGACCAGCGCTCAACCGAGTAAACCCGACTGAGCAAGCCTAACATGTTTCATACATACTACCCAACCCAACTCATAATTAAATAAGATATGGGCTCTATTAATCATACTTAGTAAGTATTTTATTAACAATTCCATTTCATTTCCATTAGCAGCTTAAATCATAAATGTCAAAATATTACAAGTTTTGTAAATCGTTGCCAAACATCAATATTTCAATCTTAATTCCAATACCCGGCACTACCCACAACCTATCTATGGAGCCTCTAAATACAACTAAAGAAAAATATGGAAATACCGGCAACAAGGCTCCGGCTATACCTTGCACACATACCAAAATAGACTTCAGAATAAAAGTGGCATGAGCCACGCAGGGCCCCGAGAGGAAAGGGGCTCACCAATGCAGCTGACGGAAAGTGGAGGAGGTGCTACTGCCGGTGGACTGGAGTGCCTTCTATAGATCCACCTACAATCATAACACGAATGTAGCGCCCCCAGCAAAGGGACGTCAGTACATTTGAATTGTACTGGTATATATAACTAAGCACCATTTTACTAGAAAGAACTATCGAACAGATACAAGCAACTAATATGGGCAAATCAGAGAAGCAATTCATATAACCTTTCATACAATTTCCACAACATATATTAGGGCATTTTTGTCACATGTTCACCACTGTTCTCATTACCACCGCCATCTCGAGCGGAGTCCGGTCACGACCCGACCTGCTAGGTCACCTCATTGGAGGCATTACTTTCAATCCATATTTCATTTGCCTTATCCGGAATTCAATATCAGCATATTACCACCATGTGTGCGGCATGGTGTCTGATCACGACCCGATCGGCTAGGTCGCCTTGCCTAGTCATTACTCATTTCTCATTAGTCAACACCTCTGAATCTTTCTTTCACACATATCATATAAATTCCTTGGCACCCAAGGCCACCATTATCACATCGTTTCTCTTTTCAATATCCGTTTAACAAGTTGTGATCATAGACACATATACCATAAAATAATTCAAGTTGCAATCACGGGTAAGTAAGCACATAGCTAGCATGAATAATTCTTTGTTTCGATGTTGGCTTATAGCCCAAGTATTTCAACACATAACTTGTACTTTTTCATCCATCTCTAATTATCAAGAATGGCACATTATTCACATTGAGGCACATCCTTCACGAATATGTATAGATAATTGCAAATCAATTAATGCATAATAATAATCAATATACTAACCAATTCAACTCTTACCATACTTTCGTAGTGACAACGGAGCTCAATTTCTAATAAAAAGGGGTTTTAGCCATACATACCTTTCTTGAGCTTTCCCTTAATTACTACGATATTCCGGAAATTCTAGCAACTTCAATCTATGTTTAGACATAGCAAAACTGAACACAAATTAGGAAGATATTCATAATTCTAGCTCTTTTGAGTATTTTATCAAATACTAGTTAGGCATCTTGATTTCAAATCCCCTTTTCAAGATTTTCTTCATTCCCTAACCCAATCTTTACTTATTTATGTTAAACAATCTTCCCATAAACCTAAGTTGTACATGCATGTATACACAATACTAATATACCCAAGAATCATACCTCAATAACCCATCTTATACTCCAAACTCGAAATTAAAACCTAGGGCATAGAATCTTACCTCTTAGATGAAGATCTTGTTATTGGGTTCTTTGATTCTTGAAGATTGATGCAAGGTTTGGATGATTTAAATGTTGGGTTCCTCCTTATCTCTCTAAAATTCTCTCACATCTCTCTAAAATAAGTAGGAAATGACCCCTATGTTAATAGCACATAAAATATTATAATTAGCCTATATGGCACCACGAAACCTAGATTACTTAGCAAAATTTTTCCGGGGCCTTACAGTTTGTGTCAATGGACATATTGAGCCCTAGTATGCAGGCTTTGTACTCGACCATGTTGTTGGTGAACGGGAATCTGAGCTTGGAAGACATCGAATAGTGCTGACAGGTTTCTGAGACTAGGACTGCTCCTATGCCCACTCCTTTGAAATTTGCTGCTCCGTCGGAAAATATTCTCCAACCGTCATCGGACTCTGCAATATCCTATCCTATGAATGGTACCTCTTTATCTATAAAATACGTCTTTAGGGGCTCGTATTCTCCATTCATAAGGTTTTCAGCAAAGTGATCCGCTAGTGCCTATCCTTTGATTGATTTCTGGGTCACGTAGACAATGTCGAATTCACTCAACAGGATCTGCCACTTGGCGAGCTTGCCAGTAGGCATGGTATTCTGAAAGATTTATTTCAAAGGATCCATCCTTGATATGAGATATGTAGTATAGGCACAGAAGTAGTGCCTCAGCATCTGGGCTACCCAAGTTAAAGCAAAGTAGGTGCGTTCCAACAGAGAATACCGAGCCTCGTACGGAGTGAACTTTTTGTTGAGGTAGTAAATGGCATGTTCTTTCTTTCCTGTCTTGTCATGTTGCCCTAGGACGCAACCGAAGGCACCATCTAACACAATGTAGAGTAACAAAAGTCTATCCAGCTCGGGCGGGACCAGAACTGGTGGCATTGACAAGTATTCCTTGATTCTGTCGAAAGCTTTTTGGTAGTCATCAGTCCATTCGGTGGCGGCATCCTTCTTCAACATTTTGAAGATCGGCTCACAGATAATTGTAGATTGTGCTATGGGCCGGCTGATGTAGTTAAGTCTCCCCAAGAAGCTCATTACGTCTTTCTTGTTCCTTGGGGGTAGAAATTATTGAATGGCTTTGATCTTTGATGGATCCAGTCCTATTCCCCGACGACTCATAATAAACCCAAGTAATCAGTTGAAAAACTTCCTTAGATCTTCTATGTGATCAGTGGCTTTCGTGGAATTTATGATGACATCATCCATATTTACTTAGATCTCCTTGTGTGTCATATCATGAAAATGGTAGTCATGGCCCTCATATAGGTGGCCCCTGCATTCTTTAACCCAAATGGCATCATCTTGTAGCAAAACATTCCCCATGGTGTAATGAGAGACATTTTCTCAGCATCCTCTTCATCCATTCAGATCTGATGGTACCCCACGAAACAATCTACAAATGATTGCAACTCGTGGTTCGTGAAATTGTCAATCAGGATGTGTATGTTTGGGAAGGGGAAGTCATCTTTTGGACTTGTTCGGTTGAGATCCCGGTAGTCGACACAGACTCTAACCTTCCCGTCCTTCTTCGGTACTGGCACAATGTTGGCTAACCATGTTGGATCTTCCACTACCCTGAGAACATTGTCTTTGACCTGCTTAGTGACTTTTTCCTTAATTTTCAAACTCATATCTGGCTTGAATTTTTCGAGCTTCTGTTTTACCGGAAGACAGGCTGGATTTGTTGGTAGTTTGTGAGCCACAATAGATGTACTCAGACCAGTCATGTCGTCATACGACCAGGCGAATATGTCCTCATACTCTCTTAGAAACTCTGTATATTCTTCCTTCTCTGCCAGTGACAAATGAACGCTGATTTGTGTTTCTTTGATGTTTTTTGCATTTTCCAGGTTAACAATTTCTTTCTTGTCCACGTTGGACTTAGGCCGATTTTCAATATTCTCAAATTCTTTAACAATCTCTTCTGGTATATCGTCTTCCTCTGAATCTATGTCAGTTTGTTGCGTTGTCTCGTTGCATGTCACAGTTATTGGTTCATCAAGATAAGTAATAGTAATGCTGTATAAGTAAAGTAATAAGAGAAAATAATAAGAGTATGATTTATAAGAAAATTGAAATGCTTTGATAAATTCCATAAATATTTTGAACATTGGAGCTCTTTCTTGCAAAAAATAAAAATGCGAAAGGAAAGTAAACTAATAACATAGTGCATGATGCTTGTTCAGGCTTTCTACCCCGAGGCTTGCCGGGCTCTGGTGGTTCTGATAGTCCAGTTATTGAGGCGTGCTCCTCTGCTTACAACTTGTATGGAAGGGCCTTCCTCCCCCTCCTCCTCAAAAATGACATAGCAATCCATATCATCGTCTTCTAGGAACAAATTACTCATTGCTGCCAGTACTTCTTCTTCTGACCCGTAGATGACCTCGGCCGGTTGGAAGGTCTGCTCTAACCGGGGTATTGGCCGCTCCAATGGATAGTAAGGACCGCGCCAGGGTGGCGACCATTCGTTGAATTCTTTCCAGGTATACTCATACCCCAATCCGAAGATGGTGCCGTGTTTCTTGAGCTTGATGGGCTTAGCGATTCCTTGGAGATTCTTGCCAAGTCCCTTGCTAGGTTCATACCCACTCCATTTCAATAAGCTTTCAATTTTGTTATCCCACCATTTATCCTTATCGACGGTGTTGACTCGCTCAATGTGGTGGTAAGTTTCCCCACCTATCCTTCTTCTTCCTCTAGTTGCTGGAATGGTCTGGCGATTGTATATGGGATTGCTACCGTCGCCGTGAATGATCACCTCTTGGTGGTTCCACTCAAACTTCACTTCCTAATTTAGTGTTGATGCTACGGCCCCCGCGGCATGAATCCATGGTCGTCCCGATAATAGATTGTAAGATGCTGGCACGTCTATCACTTGAAAATCAACATCAAACCAAGTAGGCCCCATTTGCAAATATAAGCTAATCTCCCCAATAGTAGACCTTTGAGAACCGTCGAAAGCTTTGACGTTGACGGACCTGTCCTTGATTTCATGTATCCCTTTTCCCAATGTCCTAAGTGTTACCAACGGACAAATGGTGAGACTGGACCCCCCTATCGTCCAGGATCACGGTGATAAAATAATCTCCGCACTGCACAGTGATGTGTAATGCCTTGTTGTGACTCAATCCCTCCGGTGGCAACTCATCTTCGTGGAAAGTGATCTTGTGACTTTCCAACACCTGGCCTACCATGTTAGCCATCTCTTCGCTGGTGATGTTACTTGGTACATATGCCTCACTCAGCACTCTTAACAAGGCATTCTTGTGTGCATCGGAGCTTTGTAGAAAAGCAAGGATAGAAATCTGTACTGATGTTTTCTTCAGCTGATCAATGACTGAGTATTCTTTGGCTTGTATCTTTCTCTAGAGATTGTCGGACCCAATTTCAGTGATGGTTGGACGACTAGAGGCCTACTTGCTAGACTCAGCCAAATTCTCCGGGGTATAAACCCTGTTGATTCTTGTCATACCTTGTGCCACAACGGTTTCCCCGAACTTGTCCTTCCCCTTTCTTCTAGCCTCGGCTGTGTAGTCCCATGGTATAGCCTTCGTATGGAACGGTGTTATGGCTGACATTTCCATTGGAATTGGTGTGGCTATCTTTACTCCAAACGGAGCAGGCATCTCAGGTGGTAAGACTGCAACTTCAAAGGGTGTAGGTGTGTTTGCTGGTGACCTAAACTCAACTTCAATCGGCGCTGGCGTCTTTGCAGAGGGTGGTGCTTCAAACTCGAGTGGCATGGACATGATTACCTTGGCGTCCCCAGAAGGCTGAATCTAGACCACAATTGGATTGAAGGTGACTACTGGCTTCTTTGGATTGTTGCCTTCTGTGATTAAATCAATTAATCTCTTGGGGTCCCAATCATCCTTTATCTCGATCATGTGACACCTCCACCTTTGTGGTCTGGCAGAGGGTTATTGTGGACATTCGGAGTAGGATCCTATGCTACAATGATCTTATTGTCAATCAAAGTCTGGATCTTATCCTTCAGAGAGCGGCATTCATCGATGGTATGTCCTTTCATGCCAGAACGGTATGCACAAGATTTATTTGGATTGATCCACTGAGAAGGGTTTTCAGGTGTTATAGAAGGGATGAGGGTGACATAACCAGCAGCTTTGAGCCTTTCGTACAGCTGGTCAATTTGTTCAGCAATGGCGGTATACTATTTGAGAGGTCTGCGGTCAAAATTTGGTCGTGGTCTAGGGAAGTTTTGACGTGGGGGAGGTGATTGATAGTGGGATGGTTGGGTGTTGTAGGCTTGGTAAACATGTGCCGGTTGGGAGTATTTAGGTAAAGTGGGCTGATATCGGGGAGGTGGAGCTGATTGATAAGTGGGTGGTGGAGTTTGGTAAGTGGGTGAGGGTGCTTGATAATTTGGAGTAGGTTGATATATAGGTGGAGGCATTGGATAGGTTTGGTATTTGATAGGGATTTGGTTCTCTGTGCAACCATTACAGTGCCTACGTCGCTTTTCTTGGACATACCACTAGATTGCAATGCCTTATTGGTAGCCTGCAAGGCTTTAAAGTTCGTAACCATACCACTCTTGATGCCTTCCTCGATCTTTTGTCCTAGCTTGATGATATCAGAAAATTTATGATTCTCAATCAGCAACAACCTCTCATAATATTGTAGGCCTTGAGCCCAGACGAAAAACTTGTTCATTTGTTCTTCCTCTAAGGCCGGTCTGACCTTAGCTTCTTCTGATCTCCAGCGAGTGGCATGCTCGCGGAAGGTTTCTGTGGGTTTCTTCTTCAAGTTTTGGATATAGAACACATCCGGTGCATTCTCTGTGTCGAACTTGAATCTATCCATGAAATCAGATGCCATGCTTACCTAGTTTGACCACTTCTTTGGATCCTGGCTAATGTACCAAAATAAGGCATCTCCCTTCAAGCTCCTCATGAAAAGCTTCATGTGGATCTTCTCGTCTCTTCCCACTCAGAATAGTTTGTCACAGTATGTTCTCAAATGAACCCTAGGATCCCCTGTACCACCAAACATTTCGAACTTGGGAGGTTTGTACCCCTCGGGCAGTTTGACATCAGGCCGTATGCATAGATCTTCATAGTTTAGCCCCTCAATTCCCTTACTACCTTCAACGCCTTAAATTCTGGTGGTCAACCTTTTAAGCTCTTCGGCCAAATTTCTGATAAGCGAGTCCTTATCATTGGACTCGGATGTTCTTGAGATGGGCTAGGTGGAGTGTGGCACAGTCTCCACGTAGATAGGGGTGTTGTGTTGTTATGGCAGTGGTCATTTGTGGAGTTCAAAGGTCCCGAGATGAGCAATGGTGTATTGTTGGGAGTGTGGCAAGTATTACGGTGGTAGTGAGGAGCGGGATGGTTTTGTTGCCATGGTATGTTTTGTGGAGGTATGGGATTCTGAGCATTTGGGAAAGTAACTTCTGGAGTGGTGAGGGAAAATGACAGACTTGCCAAATTTCGGACTTGATCAAGTTCTTCTTAAAACTTCAATAGCTTTTGTTCTAATTGAGATGCATTTTCCTTCGGGACCAGAGCACCACGAGTGACCTCTACCCATTCAGCTGAGTTGTTCGAATCTTTCATTCTTCTTTTGCTTTTGTCTCTGACAGGACTGGGAGGAGGAGTAGGTGGAGAGCCCCTGGATCTTGTAAAATATGATGATGTTGCTAGAGTTCACGAACTAACCTTTGGGGAGGGGAATAAACAAAAAGGTGATAAGTCAGTAAGGATCATAAGAAAAAATGTGGCAATATTTAAACACATAGTGCAGAAAATATAAAGCGCGTCCAAATTTTGGGGACCTCGTTATGCCCGAGGTAGGCCTAGCGACAAGTAAATTTGGAGAACTTAGAATGCTAAATGCCTCATTTCATTGATAAAAAGGTAGACGAATCCCAAAACGATACTAAATAATAAGAAAAAGTTAATAATGGCCATTGACCTTATTACGTCTTATAGAGTGAAAATGGAAATTCTTATCTATTTGGTCCCGGAGGGACCTTCCCCAGACTCGACATTATTGGTTCCATCGAACAGGTCTCCCAACTCGTGTAGTCCTAGTAGCAAGTAGGCTCTGGCCATATGTCCGCCTTCATTCCTTTAGCAGTCAGGAAATCCTCGACCCTCTTCAGAAACTTCTTTTCCAACTCTACTATACCTCGCTCCAGATAGACAAATCACTTGCTGCCGCTGATAGCCATATCTTTCCACTCCTCGATTAGTTTTTGATTGGCTTCTTATATTTCACGGTGCTCATTTTCACACTCCCGAATCCTCTTGCGTAGTTGATTGTACTTGACCTGTGCTTCAGCCTTTTCATCGATGATCCTGTGACCTCGAACAAACTCGGGTTGACCTAGACTGTTGTTATTGTCCTCCAGCCTGCCTGAATAGTGTATGGTACAACCAGCATGGTATCTGTCTGGTTCGATGGTTTCCTTTCCCAAGACAATTTTGTAATGCCACATATGCTGAGCCTAGAACCAGTGCGGACTATCATCATTCTGGAAGTCAGCCGGAAGTGACTCATCTTGTCGACCCTTGGTAAAACTTTCTTCCTACCAGCTTGTCTCATAACTCGAAAAGGGACATAAGGGTAGGTCCCCCTTAAACTGATTAGTATCAGAAATGGCGCATCCCTGGATCGAACGATAAATTCTTCAATAGGGAACCACTCAAACATCCATTGTACCCGGTCTTCAGTCAAATTATCAAAGAGTTCGACCCATTCTCTAGCATTCTCCAGTTGGGCGAACATGCTGGGCATGTAATTCATTCGCGTGGGGTAATGGAAAGCGATGTGATCGTCCCAGTCCATTCGATGGATTTCTTGTCGGTACTCACCCCTTTGAAGATGTTCCACGAGCCATAATTGAAGTAGCAGATTACAACCCTCAAAGTGTTTGGCCCCTTGTTGACACCTTTCCAGGGATCGGAATATTTCTGTGATGATCATTGGTACAGGACTGAATGGTTGTCCGTAAATTCCTTCCATTAGAGTTTTGGTGACCACAGCTAGCCTGGTATGGATTCTTGTTTTCTTCATCGAAAATACTATCATCCCCACGAAGCAGAACATGAAGACAAATACCCGTCGGTGAATATTCCCCAATGATGTAAGGGTGAAATCGTCAGGATAAGTACGGTAAGATTTGCTGTGACCGTACCTCTCGTACAAGTAGTCAATGGGAATGTATTATTCTTTCAAACATGTCAAGTCTGGATTCTTCTTTAGACCCATCATTTTGAGAGAACCTCTACCTTTGCGATTTTTGGGCATCAATAAACCCGGAGTTTCCCATGGTATACTAGCCAGTCCTCCTATTTCCTCGAGCAATGGTGTCATCTCAATGTCTCCGAAGCGAAACACAGACTTATCACAATCCCAAAATGAAGTGGCCGCTTCAATGATTTTGTTGTTGGGTTGAATTTCCAGGTGAGGAGGTAGATTTCCTAGATATATCCTGACAAGAGCTTGATTACTGGAATGAAGATCTTCCTACCAGTTTAGCAATTTCGGGTGGATATTGGTGACCACGCCAAATCTGGGGACTTTGTGCCTCATATTTCTGCAAGACAAATGGTTAGGCCCTTATCTCCACCAGACTCGACTACTAAATATCAATAATTGGTATAGAAGCATTTAGTTCTCCAAGTAAATGCACAAAACGTGGTAGCGTCCATTTTGGTTTCAAGGAAACCCGGTGGACTTAGACAAGGCTATATTAAAGATTCATTATGCAGACAACATAACTGACTCGGCTAGGTTTGACCATGATGCATGCACAATTTAAACAGAGTAGGATTTTCTATTGTAAGGCCCCAGAAAAATTTTGCTAAGTAAACTAGGATTTTGTTGTGCCACGTAGGCTTATTATAATATTTTATGTGCTATTAACATGGTGTACATCAATTGGATTTGGTAAATATGTGTATATGTCTTATGTTAAGTAATTTGGGGTCCAAGGAAAGACCTAAGTCTAAGGAAAATTGGAAAAGTTCATAATAGGCTAAGATTCCAAAGGTACTCACACTAGTCCATACTTTGAACAAGCACATCTAAATATATATAAGGTTTTATGTGTTTAATAAAATATCAAATGAAATTTCTTTGAGTCTAGTTCCCAGCACTTCAAACCGTTCATCATTTAGACATTCCTACACAAAGTTATGATCAAATTACCAAAGGCTGGAAAAATGTGATCCGGTGTCAGATATGCGATCGCAAAAACCATTATGCGGTCCGCATACTTGATTTTCGATCGCAAATCTGGTCGCAAACTGGACCAGTGTAGCTTAGTTTTGGTCACGGAGTATTGTTACGCATTTGCGTCTAGCATACCCATTCTGCGGTCCATTATGCGACCGCAGACCCACATTCGAAGAGTAAATCTTCCTATTTTTATAACCCGACCCCATTTTAATATATAGTCTTTGGGGCTTCATTTGTGGTTATTTTTCTAATGATTTTAGAGAGATTTGAGAGCATTTTAGAGATATAAGGAGGAACCCAACATTCAATCATCCAATCTTGCATCAATTTTCAAGACTCAAAGAACCTAATCACAAGTTCTTCATCTAAGAGGTAAGATTCTATACATTAGACTTTAATTTTGAGTTTGGGATATAAGATCGGGTATTGAGGTATGAGTCTTGGGTGTAATACTACTATATATTCATGCATTTACAAATTAGGTTTGTGGGAAGATTTTTGAACATAAATAAGTAAAGATTGGGTTGGGTAATGAAGGAAATCTTGTAAAAGAGAATTGAAATCGAGATGCACAACTAGTATTTGATAAAATGCTCAAATGAGCTGAAACCATGAATACCTTCCTAATTTGTGTTCAATTTTGTTATGTCTCAAAGTAGATTGGGATTGCTAGAATTTTCGAAACGTCGTAGTAACTTAAGGAAAGCTTAAACATGGTATGTATGGCTAAAACCCCGTCTTTTAGAAATTGAGCTTCGTCGGTGTTTGTGTGAGTACATTAAGATTTCAGTTGAATTGTTAAATTGACTATTGTTCCACATGAATTTGGGGTTGCTACCTTATATTTGTGAAAGATGTATTCCAATGTGATCAATGTGCTATTGTTGATAACTTGAAAAGGTGCAAGGAATATGAATCATGTATTGAAATGCTTAGACCTTAAATTGAGATTGAAGTTACATATATTGTGCCATATATGTGGAGTCTCATATATGCTTACAATTTCTATTTTCTCTTGTGTGCATCTACTATCCTAAATGGCAAAGCTAATATTGAAATTGGGAACGATGTAAAAATGCAGCCTAGTGCCAAAAATGATGTGATAAGTTGTGGCCCCAAGTGCCTATGAAATGATATATGTGAAATGAAATGATTAATGAGAAGGGAGAAAATCCTTGGCAAGGCGGACTAGCCAATCGGGTCGAGATCGGACTCCGCTCAAGATAGTGGTGGTATTGTGAATAAATTCCGGAAAGGAAAAGGAAAGATGAGATTGTGATTTCAATGTATGCCTCGAGTGAGGCGACCTAGCCGATCGAGTCGAGATCGGACTCCGCTCATGATAGCGGTGGTATTGGAAACAAATGACGAATAGTATAGAATGCCCCAAACTAAAGATTATGAAAACATAATGTGAAAATTGAATAATTTTTTATTTGACAATGTTGTGATAATTTAAAGTGTTTGAGTGGACAACTCAAGAGGAAAAGGCGCGGAACCATCGACTACACCGTTGATCGACTGGTTTTACCGCAAATATGCCTTTGCCAGATTTAGGGGGTGATAATATCGGAAGAGAGCAACCACTCATTATAAGCGTTGCTATGGTATTTTGTTTGGCACGAGTGGAATATGATGTTGAAAACATGCTTATGCAATAATAAAACAAGCTGTCATGTATTTGCACGTTCATAATAATAATTACAATAATTTTAAACAACAATACAAGAATGCAGTAAAGGAAAGCGGTAAAGAAATAGAGAAAAGAAATAAAGACAAGTTAGTTTCATAGTAGAATAGGGAATTAAATGCTTAAAAAGATTAAACAAGTAAATACATATAAGAAATGTAAAGTCACAGTAACAGCTTGAAATGGTAAAATCCTACAAGAAATCCCCAGAAGAGTCATCGTGCTGTCGATGCCCCATTTTTCTAACGAAATCAGGTTTATGACATTTGGAAGGACAACTCGTTCCCTTTTGGGAATTGGGTTTAAGAGAAGTGAAGAGTCGCCACTTAATGATTAAAGTGCATTAGGATACTAAGAAGGGTTTTGTTTGGATAACAAGAGATTGGGTAAGGGCTTGAAATTATTCCAAGGGGAAGGTGTTAGGCATCCCTCAGAATCCACAAGTGTGGTTCCCGGCCAACGTATTGTTGTGACTTTAAGGTACAAATAACATAAAGACAAGTAAGGCTTCAAATAAGAGGGGATTTTCACATAAAGATTAGAAATAAACAAAGTCGAAAAGCATAAAAAAAGCATTGATTTAGGAGAAAACATTTTAAAAGATTAAAAGAAACAAAGAACAAAGGAAATGGGGTCCTAGGTTTATTAATGATATGGATCACCCACACAACACCCGGTAATCACTTATACACGTGGTGTTATCGTGTGGTTATCATAACCATATCTACCCATTCCCACCCCTTTAAGGTACTAAACCGTGGAATAGTCTCGTTTACTTATTGCATGCTATTACCCGCCCCGAATCTATCAATTTTGGAGGTATTCGGGATTACTAGTCCTAAAAGGAGGGGACATTGGCTTATTTGTGGTTTCAAAAGGTTAAAATACTAAGGCGACAATCAAAACACATATACAAAGTTTGGGGGAGGGCATATAAACAAATAATAAGGCTCAGACAAACCTCCTTAAAATAGAGAAAACACATAGTTTAGCATGTCTTACACGTACTGCTTAGGTTCTAAATAAAACTTAAAAGGAATTGGTGGCAGACTGATTTATTACATAGTTTAGATAAGAAGCCCGAATCAGGCCTGCCTGCTAGTTGTGGTTAATAAAAGATGATTCAGTTTATAAGTTTATCCTGAGGCTTGCCTAAGTGATAGACGAAACCTATTGGCATGATATCTACTGATTTCAGAAACAAAAGAAGAAAAACTGATTGCAGATTGATTTAAGTAAAAAGAAAGTTACCAGTAAAAAAAACGATCACAGGTTCTGCCATTGGTAATGCGTTATTAATGCCAGTTTTAAACTTATAAACGACTGAGGCAATTTGAATTAGAACCCCTACAGGCATGCTTTTTATGTGTTTGCCAACTTAAAACATTCTTATAGACATAGAAGAATGCAGAAAGTCTACAACATGATATCTAAGCGTTGCGTATCTGATTACATTTTTTGGTTATTAGGGCCTATAGATAAGTTTTCCTAGTGAAAAGCGGGTATGAAAGAATAAAAAAAGACCTATAGGCATATTCTCTACATGCGTGTGCAGAAGCTATAGACATAATATCTACATGAAAGTGCAGAATCCCTATAGTCATGGCATCTAAATAAGAATGCAGAGTTTCTTATAGACATGATAGCTAAATGAGATGTAGAAATCTTATAGGCATGGTAACTACATGAAAATGCATGTCTTATAGGCATGGTAACTATATGAAAGTGCGTATGTCTTATAGGCATGGTAACTATATGAAAGTGCAGAAGTCTTATATGTATGGTAACTACATGAGAAATACTAAAATTAGAGATTCCTATAGGAAAGTTATCTACCCTTTTTCATGCATAGTTACCCTTCCCTTTACACTAAACATCTCGAAAGTTTATTACAAAGTTTATTACAGCCCAAAGAGAATAAAGAAAAATACATCAGAAATTGAAAATTACAATCAAGGTGAGCCTGATTCAGACTTCATGTCTGAAGTATGAAGTAAACCATCCCCAAATATCAGATTTCAAAAGCCTTTCTCTCATTTGGGGTATGTCAGAGTTCCCTAAGAGCCTCATGGACTCCGGGCAGTGCTTACACCCCAAATACATTACCAAACTAGGACAATAGTGCAGTGTGGAAGGGCCAACCCTCAAGTGTCCAAGTTCAGAGGGAACTCAAGGTCCCAAGGCAAGGCTCACAAGAGAGGGGTAGAACTTAGAAACTAGGAGAGAGTGTAAGTGCAGAAGGGAAATCTAAAAGGGGAGAGGGAAAATGGATAACTTAAAATTAGTGCACATAGGGGTATAAGGAAGTGAGGAATTTGCGAGAACACAAGAAGAGCAGGCTGATGGGCATACCTAGCAATGGGATATGCTGGCATACCCTCTAGCCTGTTTAGAGGTTAAGCGTCATTGGTTCAGAAACCAGTTCATGGACAACAACTCATGTTGCCACACCCTAAGTCACCACTCACAGACACATTAGGGGTAATGGGATAGGGAGCAAAGATTCACAGTAGAAGCAGGAAGTAGAACATAGGCATACTAAATTAAATATTGAACTCTACATAGACAGTAAAGTATACATGGATATAAAGACTGTAAGTAAACACATTAGGGTGATGCTGAAGCTAAAATTAGGGCATACCAGTTTCAAGGAAACAAGTAAGAAGAGTAGTAGTCTTGTAAAAACCAAAGTGCTGACAGGAAGACATAATACTTTTAAGTGAGAGTTCAGAAGAAATTGTGAAATTGTATAGTTTGAAGTGTGTTCAATTGTGTGTCTTGTGTTAAAGAGGGTCATGTATTTATAGTGTGAAAGTCGTGAAAAAAAAAAGGTAAGAAAATAATTGAAGACTGATTGTAAATCAATTACACAAGGTTTCCCTTAATTAAGCGATTCAGATTCAAATAGGTAAAATCAAATAAGGAAATTAATCAAATACTTGTGTAAAACATGCAATTGAGGGCAAATACATAAAGGTTATTTAGGGACAGGGTTTCTGAAATACACGGTTGTACAATTTAAGAAAATAAAATCAATCAACAACCAAGAAATCAGAGGTCAAAGATTTGTTATGAATGAACCAAGTCAGAAAAAGGAAAAGGTTTTAACTTAAGGAAAATCAGCAAACAATCAATTAGACCTATTAAAAAGGAATTCTGAGCCAATCACTTGTTTGAAAACCTTTTTGAAGAAGGATTCATTACATATAAATCATGCAGACACGTTAAACATGAAAGAAACTTGTCGAGCCATTGTAAAATCAGTAGAAACTCCAGTGTAGAAGAGTCTAGCAAGAGGTTCAACATTGTATGAAAACAAATGTCCAGAATTAGTTCATATACTCAAAGAGTTAGGGGTTCTAAAATAAAACCCTAGTTCAATCAAATATATGATCAAACCTGGCAGAACCCTCAAACTTTAGGGTTTCCGCGCTGAATCAAGTACATAGAGGAGAAAACAAGTAGTCGAAACAGGCTCAGAGATTTCCTTCAGGAACCCATGAGGAGACAGGCAAACACAGTAGAAAGAGTAGAATAAACATGCTTAAGAAAGTTTTTTCTCAGAATAAACCTAAACAAGGATCAGTAGAAAGGTATAGTATAGCAGGACATAGTAGAAGAAATACCATAACATAGTAGAAAGCACATGAGAACATAATATGGAAAACATGGTAGAAGAAACACAAGTGTGGAGCATAGAGAACATAGTAAAGAACATTCAAAAAAGGAGTATAAAACTCAGTAAAAGAACATACAAGAACATGATGAAAGAAAAGGCATAAGAACACAATAGAAAGCATGCGAGAACATGATATAGGAAACATAGTAAGAGAAACAATACGAATAACAAAGAAGAAAATCATAAAACACTTAAACACTTTCCAGAAAACCCTAAATCGGAAAAGAAGGGTTTTGAAAGTAATTTTCAAAAGAAAAATGAGGGAAATCCTTTGAAAACTCAAGTAGAGCATAGATACATAACAGATCTAAAAAGAATAGGAGAAAACCTCGAAAGGTTAGGGTTTTAGAAGAACCATAGAATGATAAGGCTTTGAAAAGTCACCTATCTGAGTCGGAGAATTAGAATCAGGCTCAGAAGACCAGGATACGCCGGAGCAAGGCCGAAGATGGCTGTGAAACCTCAAGTCGGTGAAGGTATGAGTGAAGAACTTCGAGGTCTAGCCTCGAATATTCAAGTATCAAGCACATAGGAGTAATAAGAGGTGAGTATAGGACCCCCATGGCCTGAGAAGCCATAGTTTTCGGTGGGTTTCACGATTGAAGACGGTGGGAGACGATTAGGGTTCCAGGAATGTCCGAGAGAGTTTGAGAGACGAAGGTATTCAAAGGCGGCTGATTAGGTAAAAGTGATTAGGGTTAGGGGTGTTTGGGAAATTAAAAAGGAAAGGGGGAATTATGGTCGTTGATCAAAATGATCAACGGCCTAGATCAAAAGGGGAGCCAGGCGGGTTTTATTAACGGGTTAGGGGTCGGGTAATTTAGGAATTGGGCTGGTCTGATTTGATATTGAAATTGGGTTAATTAAGGGGGTTAATTTTGGCGAAAATTGAAATGAAAGGCTAACTTTTAAATAGCTACTTTTTCCTTTTTATTTTATAAAAATAGTAAAATAATTTCGAAAAATAAATTAAAGGTGCTAAATTAATTAATAGTATATAAATATTAGATTAAAAATACCGGAATCAAATTTGTAATTATAAACGTAATTAATTCTTAAAATAGGCTAGTATTGCAATTAAGTGCAATTTAGCTTTAAAAATACCAAATTCATTTTTAAAATGTGCAAAAATTTCCTGGGCTATATTTAGGTATAAATATGAGGATGAAATAAGTGAATCACCAAAATTATAATTTTGTAAATAACTATTGGTTTTGTACTGTTAAAATAGGGTAATAAATTAGTTTTAAAATCTTTTAAAAATTGGAAGAAATATATATATATATATATATATATATATATATATATATATATATATATATATATATATATATAGAGGAAAAAATTGGGTATCAACAACAGGGTGAAAATGGTAGATATGAGATATGATAACTACGCGCTAATGTCACGTGTAGCCCGTCATTGAGGAGTGTTTGCCGGAAATTGTGTATACGGGGAAAAATTGGGCATCAACAACGGGGTGAAAATGGTAGATATGAGATATGATAACTACGCGTTAATGTCACGTGTAGCCCGTCATTGAGGAGTATTTACCGGAAATTGTGTAGGGTGATCCTGTAGGCTAACCAACCTAGGACCCCTCCTTTCCTAATCCATTGTGTTTTGAACTTTCCTTTATATATACAACTTGTTCAAAACCTTTCCGGCGTGCTTTACTTGTAAATTATTGGATTCAACTGTTTATTTGTAAATGGACTAATTTTTTAAGTATAGGTTCGATCGGGACCCACCTTTATTGACCGAGAGGGGTGCCTAACACCTTCCCCTCGAGGTTATTTCGAGCCCTTACCCTAATCTATGGTAATGCAAACCAATCCAAGAGTTAATCGCTCTAGGTTCCCTAACGCATTATAACCCATTAGGTGGCGACTCTTCAAATACCTAATTCCCAAAAAGGAAAGGAGTTATTACCCCCATGAATGTCGAAATCCGGACTTCTCTCCGCAGGGGGAAAAAAGGGGGGGGGAGGCAGAGACAATATGGCGACTCTACTGGGGTAACTTTTAGGATCTTACCATAACGAACTTATATTTTACAAATTAGTCCAAGCATGCTTTATCTCGTACCCTTTTCCCTTATTTGGATTTAACCGCTATTTTCTTTGAAGCATTTATGGTTCTTTATCCCTGAAACTGACTTGTCTCGTTGTTTTCTTTTCCTGTAATTGTTTTTCAATTATCTAAATGCTATATTTATTTAGACAACATGGCGACTCTGCTGGGGTCACTTTTAGGATCTTACCATAAAGAACTTATCTTTTACAAATTAGTCCAAGCATGCTTTATCCAGTACCCTTTTCCCTTATTTGGATTTAACCGCTATTTTCTTTTAAGCGTTTATGGTTCTTTATCCCTGAAACTGACTTGTCTCTTTGTTTTCTTTTCCTGTAATTGTTTTTCAATTGTCTAAATGCTATATTTATTTTTCCATACGTGTAAATACTTGACTAAATGTTATTAACTGCTTCATAAATCATATTCCACTCGTGCGTATCAAATCCTAGAGCAATGCTTTAATGAGTGGTTGTGCTCTTCCCATTTACTACCCTTAAATTCAGAAAGACTTATTTGCGGTAAAACCAGTCGATTAGCAGTGCAGTCGACGGTTCCGTGCCTTCCCTCTCGAGTTGTCCGCTTGAGGGTACCAGTTTAAAACCCAATAGAAACCTTACTCTGGTCAAAATTGTGCATGCATCATGGTCAAACCTAGTCGGATCAATATACTGTCTACATAAAGATCCTTTAAGATAAGCCTTGTCCAAAAGTCCATCGGGGTTTCCATAATCCCAACAGACACAACCATGTTCTATGCATTAATTTGGAGAACTAAATGCCGATATGTTGATCATAAATGTATAAATAGTCAAGTTTGGTGGGGGAAAAGGGCCTAACCCTTTTGTTTTGCAGAAAATGAGGCACGAGGTCCCAAGCTTCGGTATGGTTAGCACACCCTCACTCTTGCTAAACTGGTGGAGGAATCTTCAATCAAGTGACCAAATCAATTATTTGAAAGAAAGGGCTGTCAAATCTAGCAAAAAGCTGGAATATTTGGAATACAGTCTGATAGAATTGGAAGGAAGAGTAAGTAAGAGAGTCACCGACTGCCAGAACGTTGAGGGAAACGAAGAAGGACATTTGGCAAAGGCATTCTTACTGATGAGTCTATGTGAACTGGGGGATTTGATCGACAAGGGCGTTCAGCCTGAAGAAAATCCTTCCGAGACCAAATAGATTAGGTTTACTTTCTTTTCAAATGTAATAAGGCCTAGTGCCAGTAGTGACTTATTTTTACTATTATCTTTGTGTTGCATTGGGATTCGTCCATTTTTATATTATGAAATGAAGCATTTATTGGAATTAAAAGTTCTCCAAGTTTATCTTTCGCTCGGCCTACCTCTGGCACAACGAGGTTCCCAAAATCGGATACGAATTTACATTTTTGCAATATGTGTTTAAATACTGCAAACGTTTCAGAATCCTCACTAACTTGTTACCTTTTTGTTTTTTCTTATTTTTTTATTTTTATTCCCATCCCCTTTTTGGTTCACTCCTACTATCCTCATCAGCATATCATACCAGATCTAGAGGTCCTCCACCTCCTCCTACTCCAAGCAACACAAAAGGTAGAGGAAAAGCAAAAATGGACGACTTAAGTGGGATTCAAAAGGAGAATATTGACAACGCAGAGACTTCAGATCGCCATAGTATTCCGACCCTAAATTATCTGGTTTTGAGATTGGAACAAAATATACTGGAACTGCAATGAGAACTTGATCAAGTTCACAACTTGGCAAACCTGTCACTTACCCTGTATGTCCATGACATCAACCAAAAGAACACTAAAAATCCAGCACCTCCTTAAAGCACACAAAACCAACATCCACAAAATCCTCCCGCATCAAATCAATACGCAACTCCACCCCAGAATACCAACCCATTACCAGCTCCACCACAATATCACCATCAATCCATTCAGTACCCACCAACCACCGCTTACCACACTCCCCAAAATACACCACTACTCATTCCTAATCCCCAAAAATCCACCAATGAATACCCAAGTTCCTGGCACTCATCAAAGAAACCCTATATATGTGAAAACTATACCTCATTCTACCCAAGCAATCTCCTGTGCACCAGAATCCTCCGATAAGGACCTACTCATTAACAACATGGCTGAAGAACTCAAGAAGTTAACAAGCTGAGTTCAACGTGTCGAAGGAGATAGAGGAATAGAAGGTTTGAACTATGAAGATTTGTGCATACAGTCGGATGTCGAACTGCAGGAGGGGGTACAAACCTCCCCAGTTCAAAATGTTCGATGGCACATGTGACCCCAGAGTTCATCTAAGGACCTATTGTGACAAGCTTGTCGGGGTTGGGAAAGATGAAAAATCCGAATGAAGCTCTTTATGAGGAGCCTTATTGAAGATGCTTTGTCTTGGTATATCAGCCAAAACCCCAATAAATGGTCCAATTGGGTAATCATGGCGTCATACTTCATCGACCGGTTCAGGTTCAACATAGAAACGCACCAGATATTTTCTACATTCAAAATCTTAAGAAAAAACCTACTGAGACCTTTCGTTAGTATGCTACTCGTTGGGGGTCGGAAGCAGCCAAGGTCAGACCATCTTTGGACGAAGAACAAATGAACAAGTTCTTCGTCAGAGCACAAGATCTTCAATACTATGAAAAGTTGATGGTTATTGAAAATCACAAATTCTCTGAGAGCGGGATAGTAACGAATTTCGAGGCACTGCAAGCCACAAATAAGGCATTACAATCAGGCAGCATATCAAATAAGAAAGAGGTTGGAATAGTAATGGTGGCTCATGGCACAAAATCTCCATTTATATATCAAACACCCCTACCCACATATCAAACACCTCCACTCGCATATCAGACACCTCCACCCACATACCAAGCATCACCGCCTATATATCAACCTTTATCTCCCGAATATTCCCAACCAGCCTCTTTCCGTCACACCTACAACTCCCAACTATCCCACTTCCAATCACCACCAGCTCGCCAAAACTATCTAAGAGTAAAGACCTAACTTCGACGCAAGCCGCCTAGATAATACACCGCCATTGCTGAGCCTATCGACAAACTGTATGAAAGGTTTTAAGTCGTAGGTTACGTCACCCCTGTTCCCGCTGTGGCATTAGAAAATCTATCCCAATGGGTTAATCAGAACAAAACTTATGTGTACCATTCCGGCATGAAAGAGCACACCACTGCTAAGTGCCGAACATTGAAAGATAAAATTTAGATGCTTATTGACAACAAGGTCATACAAGCAAAGGAAGCTACACCTAATGTCCGCAACAATTCCCTCCCCGATCATAGAGGTGATGGTGTACATGTGATAGAGACAAGTGAAAAATGGGACCCCTGAGGGGTCGATTGGGCTTATTCGAGAAGACGATGACTTTAAAGCTGTAGTCACACTTACTCCTATTATGGAATTGAGGTTGAGGTAATTGCATCATCTCTATTCAAGGTAGAGGTGGCTCCATCCGCAGCCACCCCTGCTCCATTTGAGGTAGAAGTGGTCACACCTTTCACTATAACAGTATCAACCACACCTCTGTTCAACTCAAAAGCAATACCCTAGTATTATGTTGCCGAGGCTCAGCGGAAAAGGAAAGCCAAGGTAGAAGAATCTGACGTTGTGCAAGGAATGACTAGAACCGGAAGAGTCTATACACCGGAATACCTGGGAGGTTCAAGTAAGGAGGCCACTATAGGTAGCCTATCATTGAGACCGGACCAGCTGACCTATAGAGGAAAGTACAGGCAAAGGAGTACTCTGTTGTTGACCATCTGAACAAAGTCCCTGCTCAGATAGCTATCCTGTCACTATTACAGAATGCAGAGGCAGACAAGAACGCTCTGATAAAAGTACTGAGCGAGGCTTATGTACCCAATAACATCACTGGTGGAGAAATGACCAACATGGTTGGGCAAGTACTGGAGATCCATAAGATTATCTTCCACGAAGATGAGTTACCACCCGAGGGTTTGAATCACAATCAAGCATTGCATATCGCAGTGCAATTTGAAGACAAGTTCATAGCCAAGGTCATGGTTGATGGAGGTTCGAGCCTAAATATTTGTCCATTGGACACTCTGAAGAGGTTAGACAAAGGTTTCCATGAGATATGGGTAGAAAGCATGAATGTGAAAGCTTTCAATGGGTCCTAGAGGGCCACGATCGGGGAAATCAACCTTTGCTTACAGATGGGGCCAACTTGGTTGTATGTCAAGTTTCAGGTGCTTGACATACCAGCCTTGTATAATCTTCTGTTGGGCTGACCATGGATCCATACCGCTGGAGTCGTACCCTCCACACTACATCAAGCCATGAAGTTTTAATGGAATCGTTAGGAGGTGATCGTTCACAGGGATAGAAGTAACCCCATCTACACTAGTCAAACCATCCCGGCCATTAGACAAAGAAGAAGGCTAGGAGGGGAAACATACAATTACACAGAATGGGTCAATGCCATCGAAAAGGACAAATGGTGGAGTAACAAGATAGAAAGCATACTAGCATGGTCTGGATATGAACCCGGCAAAGGGTTGGGAAAGAACCTCCAAGGTATCACCAAATCGATACAACTAAAAATTCATGGTACCACCTTTGGGCTCGGATACCAGTACATATCGCAAGAGTATAGAAATTGGTCGCCTCCATGGCGTGGACCGTATTAGCCTCTTGAATAGCCAGTGCCATATTTGGAACAAGCTTTCTACCAGGCTAACATAATATGGGGGACTGCAAAAGAAGAAGGGCTAGATAGGCTGAAGATTTTGTTCTTGGAGGATGAAGACATGGACTGTAGTGTCATAATTGAGGAGGAGGAGGAGGAAGAAGGCCTCACTATTCAGACTATAAAGAATGGAACCATTCTCAGAAACTAGACCGCAACACCATCCCGACCCCCCGAGTCCCTAGCTAGCTTGGCATAATTTACTTCTATAGTCGTTCTAGGCATTTAAGATTTTTAGTAATTTTGTTTTAAGATTTACTTTTTTCAAAATAAATGCTCGATTCATCGAGCCAAGCTTTGTCTAAAAAAATTTCTCCGTTTTAATCAAATGCATTTGTCCTTTATCATTATTCATTACTATTATTATACTTTTCCCTTCTACAGTGTTATTATTACTTTTCCTGATGAACCAGTAACTGTGACATGTAATGAGGCAACGCAACATGAGAATAGTGATTTAGAGGAGAAAGATGAGATACCCGAGGAATATGTCAGGGAGGTTGAAAGCTTTGACAATAAGCCTAAGCCTAATCTGGACAAAACTGAACCAGTAAATTTGGGAGACTCCGAGACCATCAAGGAGACTTGCATCAGCATTCACTTGTCACCAACAGAGAAGGAAGAGTACATTTTTTCCCTAAAATAGTATGAGGACATTTTTTCCTGGTCATATGATGACATGACCGGTTTGAGCACTTCCATAGTGACTCACAAGTTGCCTACTAATCCCATGTGTGCGCCATAAAAATAGAAACTCAGAAAGTTCAAACCAAACATGAGTCTTAAAATCAAGGAGGAAGTTACTAAGCAGATTAAAGCCAAAGTTCTCAGGGTGGTTGAGTACCCGACTTGGTTGGCTAACATTGTGCCAGTTCTGAAGAAGGATGGAAAGTTCAGTGTATGTGTTGACTATCGGGATTTAAACAGAGCAAGTTCCAAGGATGACTTCCCACTACCAAATATACAGATCTTGATTGATAAATGTACCAAGCATGAACTCCAATTCTTTGTAGATTGATTCGAGGGTTATCACTAGATTTGGATGGATGAAGAAGATGCAGAGAAGACAATTTTCATCACACCGTGGGGTGTATACTGTTACAAGATGATGTCATTCGGCTTGAAGAATGCTGGGGCCACTTACATGAGAGCCATGACTTCCATGACATGATCCACAAAGAAATAGAGGTGTATGTGGACGATGTCATTGTCAAATCCAAAAGGGCCGCATATCACGTAGAGGACCTGATAAAGTTCTCTGACAGGCTAAGGAGGTACAATTTGAAATTGAATCCTCGCAAAGTATGTATTCAAGTTCCCGCAAGAAAGTTACTGGGTTTCAATGTCAGTCGTCGAGGGATCGAGCTAGATCCATCCAAAGTCAAAGCTATTCCGGAGTTGCCACCACCTAAGAGCAAAAAGGATGTGATGAGCTTCCTTGGACGTCTCAACTACATCAGTCACTTCATAGCATAGTCCACAGTCATATCTGAACCCATCTTCAAGATGATGAGGAAGGATGCTCAAACAAGCTGGATAGAGGATTGTCAGAAAGCTTTTGATAAGATCAAGGAATACTTGTCCACACCACCAGTTCTGGTCCCTCCAGAACCAGGACGACCTTTGCTACTCAATCTATCTGTATTAGATGGAGCCTTCGAATGCGTTTTGGGACAGCATGGCTAAACAGGAAGGAAGGAGCAGGCCATATACTACTTGAGCAAGAAGTTCACACCTTACGAAGCACGGTACTCTCTGCTTGAACACACTTGCTGTGCTTTGACCTGGACAACTCAGAAATTGAGGCATTACTTTTATGCCTACACTACATACCTCATATCCAGGATGGATCCTCTGAAGTACATATTTTAGAAACCCATGACGATCGGAAAGTTGGCTAAGTGGCAGATACAACTAAATACATTTGATATCGTCTATATAACTTAAAAGGCAGTCAAGGGACAAGCATTGGAATATCACCTTACTGAAAATCCGGTGGGAGGAGCATACTGTGTGCGGTGAAAATCGGGGGATCGATTTCCCCCCGACATAACGCTTTAGAGAGTGGCCCCGGAGGCACGGGATCTCGGATCGGTCGCTTCCTTCAAAACCTATCGATGCCCTGCCAAGATCAAACATCGGCTAAGGCTCCAATAAATGAAGGAATCCCCTGAGGAATGCACCCGGGGTCGATCAAATCTATCCAAGCGGCTCGACGCCAGCCCACATACGATATAAAGTTAATGGGCTGTCACATCTCATTCTCTTTTGTCATACTACGTATTTTGTACTAATTTTGGACGTCCCCTTTCTATAAAAGAAGGGTCACCAACACCTTGTAAGGCATAGCTCCAATTGTCCTACTCAAGTGCAATAATATCTTCTCTCTCTCTCTCTCTCTCTCTCTCTCTCTCTCTCTCTTATCTAATTTGCTTATTCCCTTTGGCTCAAAGTCATTTATCGTCTGTCATTCTTCTTGTTTATCACTTAGTATCAGTCCGAGGTCATCTATGTATTCATTGCATCATAACTTGTTCTTTATTCTATAGCTTAATATTGGCCAAAAGAGCCCTATCTAGTTATATCTTTAATTGTTATCCTGTCCCCAACTGTCCCCAATAGTTTGAGATTAATACTAATGCCAACCCCGAGGCCCCATTGACCATCTCTGCCCTCGGGCAACATGCCCCTTTGGTTTGTTTACTGCCTCATTTTAACTCGCTTTTTCTTCATTATACTTCATGTTCTTAGCATTAACTGCTTTAACAACTAGCTCAGGAATAGATCACGTATTTTTAGAGTCCCATTTACAAATTTAATTGTTGTTACCATTTTCACGGTAAACACATACAAACCTTTGAAAACATATTTTCTTGATGAAGAAGTGTCGTTCGTAGGGGAAGACATTATCGAAGCATACGATGGTGGGAGGATGTACTTCGATGGAGCTGGAAATTTCAAAGGAGTAGGCATTGGGGCAGTTTTAGTATTAGAAACAGGTTAGTATTATTCATTATCTGCTAAACTCAGATTTTCCTGCACCAATAACATGGCAGAGTATGAAGCTTGCATACTAGGACTCAACATGGCAGTCGACACAAACATTCAGGAGCTACTGGTGATCAGTGATTCATATTTGCTTGTGAACGAGGTACAAGGAGAATGGGCCACCAAGAGTTCCAAGATATTGCCATATCTGCACCATGTGCGGGAATTGAGAAAGAGGTTCACGAAGATAGAATTCCGACATGTGCCCAAAATTCAGAATGAATTTGCCGATGCATTGGCCGCATTATCATATATGCTACAACATCCGGATAAGAATTATATCGATCTCATTCCAATGAAGATCCATAATCAGCTGGCATATTGTGCTCATGCTGAAGAAGAAACAGATGGAAAGCCTTGGTTCCATGATATCAAGGAGTACTTAACGAAAGGAGAATACTCGGAGCATGCAAATCACACCCAGAAACGCACACTCCGGAGATTGTCAAACCACTTCTTCCACAACGAAGGAAACTTATATAGGAGAACTCTTGATTTGGGTTTACTAAGGTATGTCGACTCGAAGGAAGTTTCTAAGCTACTTGAGGATGTACATGCCGGGACCTGTGGCCCATATATGAATGGTTTTGTCTTGGCAAAGAAGATACTTGGAGCTAGTTATTTTTGGAGACCATGGAGACAGATTGAATCCAGTATGTCCACAAATTGTTTCAATGTTAAGTGCATGCCGATATGATAAAAGTACCGTCGAATGAGCTCAATGCAACAAGCTCACCTTGGCCATTTGCAGCCTGGGGAATGGATGTCATCGGTCCAATTAAGCCCACTAGTTCAAACGGACATAGGTTTATTCTGGTAGCCATTGATTACTTCACAAAAAGGGTAAAGGCTGCATCCTACCAAGTGGTAACCAAGAAGGTCATTATAGATTTTATCAGATATTGTATTATTTGCCGATTCGGAGTTCCCCATTCCATTGTTACTGATAGTTCCGCCAATCTCAATAGTGATTTGATGAAAGCCATGTGTGAAACTTTCAAAATCAAGCACAAGAATTCCATAGCCTACAGACTTCAGATGAATGGAGCCGTAAAAGTTGCCAACAAAAACATTAAGAAGATACTAAGGAAAATGTTAGAGAACCACAAATAGTGGCATGAGAAGTTACACTTTGCTCTGTTGGAGTGTCGCACCACTGTTCGTATATCAATCGGGGCAACTCCCTACATGTTGGTTTTATTGTACATAGGCTATCATCCCAGCCGAGATGGAGATTCGTTCTTTAAGAATCATACAGGATGCTGAACTTAGCGATGCAGAGTGGATAAAGATTCACTATGAACAATTGGCCCTATCAATGGAAAGAGGATGAATGCAGTATGTCACAGACAACTTTACCAGAACAGAATGTCCAGAGCTTTCAACAAAAGGGTCAAACCAAGATAGTTAACACTAGGGAAGTTGGTATTAAAAAAGATCTTCCCACATCAACATGAAGCCAAAGGGAAATTCTCTCCCAACAGGCAAGGTCCGTACATGGTTCATAGGGTGCTGACAGGAGGAGCACTCATACTTGCAGAAACGGACGGAGAAATCTGGCTAAAGCCAATCAATTCAGACGCAGTCAATAGATACTATGCTTAGATATTTTTCATTTCCTCATTTGATGTAATTGAACAACGCTTGACCTGATTCCCGTTTAAGATGGGATACGTAGGAAGCCTTATGGATTCGGTCATATCATAATAAAATCTTCATCTCCCCCAAGATAAAAAACTGGGGCAGAATTTTGAGGAGGATCCTCAAAATCCCGGAGTAAGTCCAGCCAATACCGTCGCATGTCAGATGGTCAAGAATCGATTAAGAAACTGGGGCGGAATTTAGAGAAGAGTTATCAAAATTTCGAGAAGGTTTAGCAAGGCCTGTCATCCGCCAACGGTCAAAAAATCACCTACCAAACTGGGGCAGCAATCTTGAGTAGGACCCTCAAAATTCCATAAGAGAGCTGCAATGCCTTTGAGACGTGTTACAATCACTAGTCCATCAAAATTACTTGATATATCAATACGTTTCTATTTGCATAAGGTTAATTCCTGCCTCCTTACCTGCATAAGGTTAATTCCTGCCTCCCTATTTGCATGAGTCTAATCTTTGACTCTGTACCTGCATGAGGCTAATCCTTGCCTCCCTTTTTGCATGAGTATAATCCTTGATCTATACCTGCATGAGGCTAATCCCTGCCTCCCTATTTGCATGAGTCTAATCCCTGCCTCCCTACCTGCATAAGCTTAATTCCTGCCTCCTATTTCCATGAGTCTAATCTTTGACTCTGTACCTGCATGAGGCTAATCCTTGCCTCCCTATTTGCATGAGTCTAATCCTCGATCCATACCTACATGAGGCTAATCCCTGCCTCCCTATTTGCATGAGTCTAATACTTGACTCCATACCAACATGAGGTTATTCCCTTCCTCCCTATTTACATGAGTCTAATCCTTAACTCCATTCCTTCATGAGGCTAATCCCTGCCTCCCTATTTGCATGAGTCTAACCCTTGACTCCATACCTACATAAGGCTAATACCCGCCTCCCTATTTGCATGAGTCTAATCCTTGACTCCATCCTGCATGAGGCTAATCCCTTCCTCCCTATTCGCATGAGTCTAATCCTTGGCTCCATCCTATATGAGGCTAATCCCTGCCTCCCTATTTGCATGAGTCTAGCCCTTGACTCTATGCCTGCATGACGCTAATCACTGCCTCCCTATTTTCATGAGTCTAACCTTTGACTCCATACCTGCAAGAGGCTAATCTCTACCTCTCTATATGCATGAGTCGAATGCTTGACTCCATCCTGCATGAGGCTAATCTCTACCTCCCTATTTGCATGAGTCTAATCCCTGCCTCTATATTCGCATGGGACTAAGCACCATCCCCCCCTCCCGGTACAAATATTGCTCTATTTCTAGCATTAACTATTTGCTTTTCAATCGGGCTAAGCTCTGCCCTCTATTTCACAAGACTAAGCCTTGTCTTGTTAACATCATATTACTGCATATCATGGGCTGAAATATCGCTAATCTATCCGAAGGCGTCATAGTCTAAAAGGCATCATCCTCATAGCTAGAAGACACCATGCCATGGCCTGAGGATCTCTCAAATTTGCATATCATTTTTCAAAGGCGTCATGGTTCGGAGTCACCATTTTCATGGCTCGAGAACATAATTTTATGGCCTGAAAATCTTTCATCAAACAATTTATGGCCCAGGACGTCATGGTCTAAGGACGACATCCCTAACCGTCTGAAGACAACTTTCATAGTCTAACCGGAACCTGCATCATGTTTAAATTTATGCATATTATACATTTGTATTACTTCTATTTGCAGGTAACCCACTGAGCAACGACTATCCCGGCACGAGCGATACCGCTCCAGTTCTCTCAGCCATATCAAACCTAACTATTCCCGTAAACCAGTCACTCACCTAGCCCTAGATGTTGCATCCATTCTTGAAATGACTTTATCGATATACTTCGCTGATGAATCTGGAACTACGCATGGCCTGATTCCTATAATACCAAGGATATATATGCAGCTCAGAAGCCAGAGTGCGGCCTAATCTCTCGAACTGTTTTGCTCGGTCAAAATTGGCTATCATTTCTTTACCCGAAAACTCTTTCATCCTTTTCGGGTAAAGAGGGGAAGCTGTTGATACCCAATTTTTCCCCAAAATATTTTAAAATTACATATATACCTTCAAAATCATGCATTAATAGCAATTGGTATTTTTTCACTATTTTTCTATATTTTTTATTTTTTTATCTAGCATTTTTGTTTCCAATAAGTGATTACAAAATGGCATTATAAATGATTTCAGAAGCATCTCTTGATTTAACTTATTATTTATGGTCTTATTTGAATTAAATTATTTCATAATTGGCCACATTGGCATCTTTTGGATAATTGCAATCACTTCACAATCACAGCCCAATCATATGATTTCATACTATTTTTTGACTAAAAATTAATTATTTGTATTTTTTAATACCAAGTAATCATTTTTAACCATTTTTTATGCATAAAATTCATTTTGTACAACTATCAGCTATTTTTATAAATTATTTTATTCAATTTAATTAGGTATTTAACAAATAGCCCTATTTTATTTCAATTATAACCTTATTAAACTAGCCCCAAAACCCTAATTAAATCAGCCCAATACCCAGGCCCAAATCTAATCCTACCCGACCCAGTGTCGTCCAAATCCTGGCCATTGATCATTTTTTATTAACGGTCTAGATTGATCCCTTCCTTAATTAACCTAAAAGACTACCCCCCCCCCCAAACCCTCATTTCTCTCATCACTCTACACCATCTCATCCTCTCATTCTCACTCAAGCCCTATGCTAAACCTAGCTCCTACTCACCGGCCATTGGTTCGCCGGTAACCATGGTGGTATCACCACCATACCCAACAACATGGCTCTCTTCCTATGCCGTTTATTGCTGCCTTGAGGTCTTCAAAGGAACCAGAAGGTGGTTCACCCACTTCCCATGGTTTTGATGTCATTCTCAGGCCATCCATAACCATCCGAGTAAGGTTCTACCATCTCCAGATAGAAGCTATGATTTCTAGGCCGGAATCTCTCCATCTCTAAGTTCTCTCTCTGAAACCCTGATTTTGACTTTTGATTTCTAAGATGTGTAACAAGATCTGAGCCTATTCAAGTTATCTTTATTGTTATCTTAAGGATTTCTCCGATTTCTTCTAAAACGACTCTTCGTCTTCAAACTAGGTTTCTCAACCCCTCTTAAAAACGTCTATTCCTTATGATTTTAGCATTTTTCTGCGACTTTTACCAATGTTTAAACGTTTATTTTAGTTTTCTCCTTTTATCTGAGTTATTATGTTAAAGCCCAAAGTTTCTTGGGTTTGGCGTGTGATTCTGAGTTCATTTTGACAACGTGTTCAACTAATTTGTATGTTTCTGTGACTATGTGATTTTTACCCTATGTTTGCTTGTTAGGATTCCTAATTATGATTATTCCTGCCTATTATGTGATTTTACCCTAGTTTGTTCATCAACGTCTTTGATTCTTCACTTCTCCTGCCTATATCATATTTATTCTATCAATTCAGACTATGCTCTACATGAATCCCTAATTTGTATATGATTTTTTGCCCTACTCAGCTTCTTAGAGTTTTGATTTTTGCTTGTTCTCCTAAGGTTGTGCTAGATCAGTGTTATTTTCTAATTTTTAATCCTTGAGTCTTTTTGATTGATCCTTCACTTATTTCACACGATCCTCTCCACTGATTTTTAGCCTTGTGAAATATTTTCTTACCTTATTCTACGGTCAATCATGCTATATATTGATTTCTTAAGTATTTTCCTTGATTGAAATATGTTGAACCTAGCCTTTATTACATGTTGTGTACTTTTACTATGCTAAATATTTCCTTATTCGTTAGGCTCAACCTTATACGACTTCCTTCCTTATTTGTCATATGTTTATTACCATTTGAAGTTAACTCCTTAATTGAAGGGAGTACTTACCTTGATTTTATGCTGATTGATTCTGAGTCCCCATAATTATTGGTGAACTCTAGTTTTTACCTTATTTGCTACCTGCTTTCAAACTATAAATACCTTGGACTTTTATTAGCGCACACACAAACACATTGGTTCAATACTCTCTCTCATACACTCAAAACTCTCTGGCTCTCTTTTGTGATTACTTACCACTATTCCAGGTTAGTCGGTTGCAAGCTAAGGCTAACTGTTGTGCTCTCCTATCCTTTACCTTTTGTTTGTTGTCACTTTACTAGTATGTCATGATTTCAATTAAAAGTTTCAAAACAACATGTTCCTTTTATTACTTCAATTCCTCATATTTCTAGTTTGTTTTCACTTATGGTTCTGTTTCTCAACTTGCAACTAATGTGTATACTTCATTGCTTCATCAGTATGTCCTGAATGTGTCCCCTCCTTTAGAATCAGCATGTTTATGAAATTTTATCCCCTTTCTAGTGTACCCCAATATGACTCCCCTTTAATAATGTTCTATGCAAAGTAGTTGGCTATCCTTCAGTAACCTGATTATGTATTAACTCTGAAGTTCCTTAACCCTTTAGCATGTTGCTGATTCTGTACTTAAGTGCTCCTATAACTATATGCTTATCTATGTGACCTATGTGTCCCCAAATCCCTTGTCCCCCCTGTTTGTGGCCACTGAACCTGATTTGGTTCTATGATCTCTGGCTGTGTATGAACCTATTTTGGGGGTGCTGTGTTTGGACTATTGTTTACTACTCCACTCTTTTTTTTTCAAAAGTGTCTCTGTTGTCTTTTGCAAAACTATTACAAGCAAGTCACATTTCAAATTGTTTCCCTGCTCAAATCTTTTCAAGCACTCTCATATATGCTCTTAGGTTTTAAGTTCTGCCCTTCTAATATGTGACTGCTTAGGGATCCCTATGAGATCCCTCTGAACTCTGATACATTAGAGCTAGTCCTTCCATACTGCACTTATTGAAATCTGGGTGTGAGCACTGTCAGGGACCCCTTGAGGTCCTTAAGGAACTCTGACACACACGGATTATATGAAAGGCTATGAGGCGATGTGGCATTGGAAATTTTGGAAATCTAGGCCTATTGGTAGGCTCCCTATAGAGTAACTTCTTATTTTTCTTATCTATTTATGTAATTTATTCGATATTGGCATGTAATAATTTGTAAACAAACATTAGGGTTTGGATAGTAAAAATAAGAGGGTAGCTATGCATGTTATAGATATCAAAAGGGTAGAAACCATACTTCAGGTCTATATTTCTGTATGTGCAATAGAATCCATGCTCAAAACATATCATGTATTAGAAACCATGCTCTTAGGTCTCATGTATACTGTTTCAGCATCTCATTTTTTTGACATTCTTATCTCTCAAAAATCCTGTTTTAGGAAAAAGGGGCATTAAAACAAAGATTGCTATTCTTGCACACTTGACAACATGCTCTGTAATGTTGTAACTTTTTTTCTGCATTTAGAAATCCTTGTTTAGGAAATTTTTCAATCCTGCCGTGCATTTAGAAATCATGCTTTAGGAATTTTGCATATAAATCATCATGAACTTTATACGTGCATCTTAGATACCATGCTTTAGGATTTCATTCGTACTTGCTCACTCACACCTAGTGTAAACTACTCATTAAGAAAGATATAAAAAAAAGCTTCACCTTTGATTATCCCGTTTAAAAATAAATTGGTAACAATCCTTGCATTTTATAACACTTAGAACAGTATGGTTTAGGTAAAATAACTCCTTCATTATTCTAATAGTTTTGGTAATAATTGTGCATTATCCTACGCTTAGGCAAGCCTTAGGTAATCCAATTTCTCATAAAATTGGAAACTGCCCCTTTGTGTGTGCTGCTAATTGATTAACAGGCTAAACAATCAGTAGGCAAATTGATTAGGGCCCCTGCTTCTGAGTTATAAAATGAACTTGCATATCTACAATGTTCTGATAATCGCCTACACATCATGTCTTAGGATACTAATTAACAATAAGGCCCTTATTTGTGTTTGAGTCGTGTTGTTTATGTGTGTTGTTTGAGGAGGTAAACTTGAGCCTTTAATTGCTCCGTTTTCTGTCTTATATGCTAAGGTCCTAATTGCTCTTGCATGTCACCTTAGTATTTTTTCCTTTAAAACCTTAGGGGTCTGTCTAGAACTACCTATAGGTAGAGGTCCTAAATTTCCTCCAGGACTATTAAGAAGGGACGGGTAACAACATACAATAGAGTCCGCTAACCATCATTCGTATTAATAACCACTAGGGGGTGGGAAGGGTAGATATGGGATATGATGACTACGTGCTAATGTCACGTGTAGCCCCTCATTGAGGAGTGTTTATTGGATATTTGTGTGGGGTGATCATGTACGCTAACCAACCTAGGACCCCTCATTTCCCAATCCCTTGTGTTTTAACTTTTCCTTATATATACAACTTGTTCAAAACCTTTGTCTTATTATTTGAGTTATACAACATCCAACGTGCTTTACTTGTACATTATATGATTCAACTATTTATTTGTAAATGGAGTAATTCGTTAAGTATAAGTTCGGCCGGGACCCACCATTATGGACCGAGAAAGGTGCCTAGCACCTTCCCCTCGAGGTTATTTAGAGCCCTTACCCTAATCTCTGATAATGCAAACCAATCCAAGAGTTAATCGCTATAGGTTCCCTAACGCACCATAACCCGTTAGGTGGTGACTCTTCAAATACCTAATTCCCAAATAGGAAAGGAGTTATTACCCCTCATGAATGTCGAAACCCGAACTTCTCTCCACGGAGGGAAAAAGGGGGTGCGACATTAGTTCACCGCCGATGTCTGATGAGCTAACTTCGAGGTGCTTTGTCTCGAGGAGGGACTTTATATTAGAGAGACCTCCCAATGTTCAGGGCCGTTGGGAGTATGCATCGAGTTTCGTCTTATCAATAGGGTAGAAACACCTCGAGGCAGTCAGGAAATACTGTAGATGGGGAGAAAAGGTGGTACTGTAGGAACCTTCTCCGGAAGAGAGCATCATGGCCCATGTCGAGTGTTTTTTTGAATGTATACATATACCCCTTTACATTGTACCATCTCGATAGGGTCGTGCTCGAGTTTTGTAAAAGATATCAGGTTACTCTGGCCCAGGTTCGCCCATCATTTTGGAGGATAGTGTTGATGATAAGGTACTTTACGGATAATGTTGGGCTCGAGTTCACCTCGGCTATCTTATCATATTGTAGCGGACCTTGCATTACCGAGGCTTGATTTCTCTACGACGTCAATCCACCCAGCCCTTTATTTCCAATAAGGAAGAAGACGGGGATCAAGGGTGGATGAGTCGATTTGTCCGAGTTCGGACTGTCAATATTATCCCTGCAGAGTTTTTGCCATTTCTTGAGAAATGGAATTTCACACGTAAGTGGAACACTTATGCTTTTATCATTTCTGTTTATGGTGGAGGTAGACTCCGTAAAGATGTTTTCCTCCCCTTCTCTGCAATAATCCTGTGGCTGCCAAATGAGGTCCCCGACCTGGCAGATTGTACTCGAAAACTGGCAGCTTGCTCGACCTACAGTGAACGTAAGTGGCGAGATCTGTCCAAAGGCAGATGGGAGGCCAAACACCATAGTATGTGTTGTGTGGTTTATTTCCTTTGAAAGTTACTTTCTTTTATGCATATTAACTCCTTTACCGTAGTTATTGGACAATTTTCTGAGGTGAGACTGTGCCCCCTTGGAAAGGAGGAAGGATCGTTGGCTTCGGGGCCGAGGAACGATAAAAAAGGAAGGAATCTTCGAACGACGAAGATTCTCATAGCGAGGCAAGCCCTGATCGGAGGCTTAAATGAGATGCATCGGCTAAGCTTGCAGCACCCGAGGCTTTTAGCCTCGGGAGAATGGCTCCCCCTTTGCCATCGTCTTCTTTTCCCATCGAAGGTACTTCGAGGGATACAGGTGTTTTGCGCTCGTCTTTATCCTGTAGAAGGTACTTCGAGGGATACAAGTTTTCTACTGCCATTTTCACCTCCTATCGAATGTATTTCGAGGGATGTTTGAGGTCAGAGGTTGCCTAAAATAAGCAGGGTCTCGAGCGACCATGTCCCCATCTAGATTAGTTCAACTGAGGCCGGTGAGACCAGGCCAATAGATGCATGCTCAACCATTAAGGAGGCTCAGCAGCTTTGTTCTGTGGTGAAATTTTGTTGACTTTGTTGGTTTTTCGATTTTGCAATTTCATTTTCTCATTAAGATGCTTTTTCATAGGCCTTTGGCAAGCTCAAGTTCGAGTTGCTCCGCCGTGAATCTAGGTTGCAAAAAGCCTTGGACGAGGAGAAATCCCTCAGGCTCCTTTGTGATAAAAAGGCAAATGAGTTTGTATACATGAGGTACGAAGTGAGTCGAAGCCGAAACTATGAGAGCTACCTCAAGAGACAGGTAACCTTTGTTTTAAGGGGATGCATGTTTCTTTTTTTGCCTTTGGAGATTAATATTTTGATACTTTAGTTGCAGAGAAAAACGAAGGACCTGGAATGCTTTTAGGGTGAAGGGACAGGCCAAGCGTGAACATAATGAGCTAAAGCTTCAGGTAGATTCCCAAGTTGTGACCAAGAAAAATGCTTTGGCCAAGGCTTCTTCCCTTGAGGTGCAACTCCGGAATGCTCGTAAAAATAGCTTGGTCCAAACGAGCAGGATTGCAAGGCTCGAGTCCGAACTTTTGAAGATGAAAGTCGAGGTCGTAGATGCCCGGGATAAAGCTGAAGAGATTCGAGCTAAGGCTGATAAGAAAGTGTCGTCTATTTAAAAGATGTTGTTGATGCTTGAGCTAAGCTGAGAGGAGTTTCTGATCGAGAGAGCAAAAGCAATGAATATGCCCAGTGCAAATATCGGAGGGAAACATTCGAGAAGATCCACGCTAAGGGCTTTGATCTCTCAGAAGAGATAAAGCCAGCAAAGGCAGATGAATATGATGCCAAGTTCTTCTTGTTTGATGATGAAGATAATGAGAAAGAGGCCGAAGTGCCACAGTCCCCGAGGGAAAATTAGACTAGGCCTTTCTTTTCTGATTCTGCATATAATGCTCTTAGAGAACATTGTAAATGGAGCTTTGTATTTGTTTCTCATAAACGTATAAAAGGATGCATTTCCCTTTGCTTGTGTATGTCTTTCTTTGTTTTGAATGTATATGTTTGTCGATGATTAGCCAGGTGAATTGATTTCGAGAAAAAACCCTTAAGTTTACAAATCGGCCCTGAGGCTTGTTGGGCCAACCCGTAGGCTCTTATGCATTTGGTCAGCATGACCTTTAATATGGGCTGGCGCTTAGGCTGTTATGCGATGGGTCGGTACGACCTTAAATTGGAGCTGGCGACAGTGGCTCTTACATGTTGGGTCAGTATGACCTTTAATTCAAGCTGGTGATAGTGGCTCTTACACGTTGGGGCGGTATGACCTTTAATTGGATCTAGCAACAGTGGATCTTAAGTGTTAGGTCGGTACGACCTTTAATTTAAGCTGGCGACAGTGGCTCTTACATGTTGGGTCGGTACGACCTCTAATATAGGATTTATTTTTCCCTCGTTAAAACTTTTTTGAAGTTTTTTGTTCGCCAGACTCTTCGACAGTCCAATAAGAACCTCGATTGTGAGTCGTTATGTGATGATAAATGAGCACCTCAGGAGGTTTCACTCAATGGATGAATCGTTTCAAAGCATTTTTATTGTTTGGAGCTGATATGATCAAAGCTCTTTTGCTTATGCCGTGGATAGCCTGATTAACCGGTTCTTTTCAAAGTTTTTTGAAGTAATTGAAGGCCTGTAAGTTTATGGCTACGGTCGGGCATCCCTGAGTCACATTAGTTTGCCCGAAGCCTTATGATTGTAGTCATTTTATTTGGTCGTAGCCTTTTAGTCCCCGAGTCAAGTAGCTCCGGCGTCTATATCAAGGGTATGCCTTTTTAGGGGTCTTACAAGTTCGAATATATAGGCTTAACTTTAAAATTAGGATTATGCCTTTTGTTAGGTCTTACAAATTTGAACATGCCTTACTTGAGGTCTTACAGATAGGTTACTTGGCACAAGTATGATTCATTCCTTGCTTGAGATCTCACAGGTTTTGTATTTCCTTATGGAGGTCTTATGAGCTCAAGGTTGCCCGTACGGGGCCTTATGGTCTCGAGTTTTTGACAGCTCAATGGGTAACAGTCGGTGATAGTCCCCTAGACATTGAGCATTTTTTTGGCTCTAAAGCCGTTCTTTCTAAACATTGATTTTACCTCATTGAGGACTTACGAGTTCAAAGTTTCCGACCCGTAGGTCTTAACGCTTTGAGTTTTTGACATCAGTCCCCGAGTGTTCGAGAAATTTCTGGCCCTAGAGCCGTTTTTTGTAAAAATAGAAGACTTCTTTGAAGCGCGAAGCATTTTTGGTGGTAAAAGATACTCCTTTGATTACATGGTACAAGTATGTATGTTTTCATCGTCAATGGTTCAATTATTCTATACGGACACGGTTCATTCGACCGTTTGGTCCGATACATTACTTTCTTATAGAGACCCTTTTTGGCTCATCTTGACTTCTTCGAGAAGGTGATCTCCTGGGGGGATTCCCCCCAGTGTTCGAGGTTGATTGAAGAGAAGGAAAAGAGTGCAACATATGCTTTAAAACCTAAGGCCTTCGAGCTAGAAGGTACTTCAATTCTTCTAACTAGACGCTTGCATACAGGTTAGTGTAAGAAGTAAAAAAAAGGCGAGCGGTTATAACTTAGTTGTGATGGCATTTTGATCCTCTATATGCTTCCACTGCTTGCTCCGGGGATACGGTATGGTCCCTGGTTTTTTCACTCAGGTGCGGCCGGGGATCTAGCTTATGATTTCTACTTCGCGGTTCGCTTATCCTTTGGCTCTTTCGATGTTGAAGGTGCCGATACCGATACCACTTCGTGCACTGCAAACATTTCTCTTGCAGCATGCTGCTCCCCGTATACCTTTTTATTCCTCCCTTTTTTGGAAAGTTCATCCTTTGATGAAGAGTTGATGGTACTGCTCTCATGCAATGTATCCATGGCCTTCCGAGCAAGGCATTATATCTCGTGTCTCCTTCGATGACATGTAACTTCACATTTTGGGTTGCGCCGGCCATGTTGACTGGGAGGGTGATTTCCCCTTTTGTTGTCTCGCTCGCCATGTTGAATCCGTTGAGGACCCAAGAGGCAGGCGCGATCTAGTCGAGCAGTCCGAGCTTCTCCACTACCCTCGGCCTGATAATGTTAGCCGAGCTACATGGATCCACAAGCACACATTTAATTTAAAATGTATTCACAAGAAAACAAATTACCAATGCGCGGTTATGAGGCTGAGACAGGGTCTCGATCTCCTTATCTATGAATGTGAGAGCGTCCTCAGGTATGTAACCTTGAGTTCTCTTTTCCCTGGTGATGGATATTTTTGTTCGTTTGACAATGGGTTCCTGTGGGATGTCAACTCCCCCAACTATCATGTGGATGACATGTTGTGGTTCTTGTGTTTCATTTTTCATGTTCACCTCTCTTCCCGAAATTGATTTTTGGCTTGGTCGTTGAGGAACGCTCGGAGGTGCCTTTTGCTAAGTAGTCAGGCTATTTCTTCTCGGAGCTATCTGCAATCTTCGGTCCTATGACCTGTGTGCCTTGAAATTCGCACATCAAGTTAGGATTCCTGTACGACAAGTCTGATAGTATGGGTTTTGGCCACCTGGTTTCTCTGATTTCAACGATGGCAAATATGATGTCCGAAACATCAATGTTGAAGTTGTATTCAGCTAAGTGGGGTGCCACCGTCGGCCCTGTGTATCTGTCAAATCCGACTCTGCTCATGAGTCCCTGAGGATTCTGACCTCGGTCTGCACTTCGGTCGTTCCAGGGTATGTTACGCCTTGGGGCATTTCTTCAATCTTCTGTGTATGGGTGGTACCTTTCCTTGTTTGGTTTTAGCTCCTTTTCTAGGATCCTGCTAGGACATACTGAGCTCTAGAGGGCTCCCAGTTGGTCATCCTCGACCCTAATCTTCGATTAATATCGGTTATGGGCATCCGACCAAATCTCGGCGAGATATTCAACCAGGTTCTGCTTCAGCTGCTTCGAATCCATCGAGATTCATTCATTCAAACCTTGGGTGAAGGCCTACACTGCCCTATCGTCGGAGACTAGTGGTAATTCCAATCGCTCCATTTGGAAGCGAGACACAAACTCCAACAGCATCTTTTTTTCTCTTTATTTGATTTAGAAGATGTCGAACTTCCTTGTAACTGCCTTGATGGCACCGGCATGTGCCTTGACATCATGGCGAATGAGTCTATCAAGTTCGGGGATAGGTTGTGATACCACATCATGGCCCCTTTTGAAAGTGTTTTGCCAAATTTCTTCAACATGACAGATTCAATTTTGTCGTCCTTCAGGTCATTTCCCTTTACGGCACAAGTGTAAGAACTAATGTGCTCGTTGGGATCCGAGGTTCTGTTATACTTTAGGAGATCTAGCATTCTGAATTTCTTAGGGATGGGCTTTGGAGCAATACTTGATGGGAATGTGTTTTATACGAATTTCTTTGAATCAACACCCTTCAGGATCGGGGGTGCACTTGGGATCTGATTGACCATCGAATTGTAGGTCTCCACCTTTTTGTCATTAGCTTTTATCATCTTTTTGCCCGACTCAATCCTCTTTGTGAGATCCTTGAGCATCTTCATAATAGTAGAGTCAGCCACTGACCCATTGGTACTCAATCTTTCTGGTACCTGTTCGGCTCGAGGAGCCATTTTCGGTGCTGCTGTGCTTGGAGTTTTTTGGTGGATTTGCAGCTGAGCAATAGCCAACTGTTGTGCCTGCAACATTTCAAAAATGATGTGAAAGTTAACTTCTTGTTCCTCCCAAACTTGGGTTTTCTGAGCTTCTCGTTGGTCTTCTTGGCACAACTCTTGTTAATGTAGGAGCTTATATCGACGTGTTAGGTGTTGCGTGAGACCACATCCACGGGGATTGGCTCTGGTGTGTCCTCAAGGTTTCACGGTGGTGAACTGATGCCTGGAACAGCTACACCATTCTCTCCATGGACTTCAAGACTGTCATTTTCATATGCATTCACTGAATTATACATTTTGACCTAAAGTCAAAGATTCCTGGGCAAGAAAAAGTATAAAGAATAACTTGTGTTTTCAGTAAACCAGCACGAAAACAATCACTATTATTTTTAGCTCCATGATGGGCGCCAAATTGTTTAACTTGAAAATGCTAATTACAATTACATTTGATTTTGTGGTTCTAAAAGTACGTGATTTATTTTTATGTTAGTTGTGAAGCAGTAGATGCTAAGCGTGAGACTAGAGAATAAGATAAGATCTTGAAGGTAGTGTGACAAGCAAACCGAGTAGCCGAGAATTGGGCCTCGAGCTGGCTTATATAGGGCCTCGAGTGCGAGCTAAGTGTTAGGATGTAAACGGCCGATGAAGGACTAACAGTTCTAAGATCTTTGATGATGGCTCTTTATGATCAATAATGGGTAATGAATGAAGAATAATCAATGAAATACAATAAATGTAAGCAAGAAAATAAATGTAAGCAATGTAACAAATGAAGAGTATGTTTGAGTTAGAGAGCAGAGAATATTATTGTTCTTGTATTAAATATCATATGTTATAAAATGATAAGGATCCCCTTTATATATCAGGGGAAATCCCAACATGGTACGGATACATTTATTACAAAGATACGTGGCTGGTACAACTATTTAATGCCATGGTACGGGCTTGTTAGCCTAATAGACTTGGTCAGCTTTACCCACGTGCCTTGGGAACTTCTCGTTAGCCCATCATCGCCGCCGATTTGCACTACCCCAAAGTCAAACATTGAGAACCCTCGAGGTTGAACCTTGAGCCGTGCCTGGAGCCTTCTTCCAACAAGTGCTTATGAATCGTTATAATGACCAAAAAATCGGACTCCCTGATTTTTACCTTATACAACTATCTCTAGGTTTAACCCTTTAATTGGGGCTATCAATCTCTTGAATTCACCCCAACTCCTTGTTAGACAAAATTTCCTAGACATAGTCCTTATTTCTCAAGAAGAGTCTAAGTCATAAAGGCACGAATCAGTGTTTGCAACAACCAATTCTACATTTAAATCAATCGCTTGATGGGAGGCAACCCAACTTTACTATTTTATTTTTATTTTTATTATATTATTTTATAGTGTTTGTTTTGACTTTGTAGGATCATAATCATAGGAAACAAAGCCATTGGAAGAGTGGAAAAGCAACCTTGATGGAGAGAAATAAGTGTGGGGTGCCCACATAAAGGACACCAATCGGAAGAAGTTTGAGTATCCCGTGAGCTCCTAATTCTTTGGCCTTTGGCGTACTAGAGAGTCTCTTCTATCCTCTTGTTATTTAGAGTGTGCATTGAGAACATTGTACACTTTTAAGTATATGGTGAGGAGAATGTCTGGGTAATTTTCTATGCTATCTTATCTTAGTTTTAGTACTCGTTCTTAGTGTAGCAATTTTTGTTAAAAATGAAAATAAAAATATGGAAATTTTCCCAACGTTGGATCTCATTCAACAGGTTTCTTGAGTGATCTAAGTCGAAAGAAAAAAGATAAAAAGATTTTCTTTTATTAGGTAGTGTAATAATTTTCCCTTGGATTTTCTTTGTGTCGCGGTTCTTTTCCTAGGGTTTTGTTTGAATCGGGTGTAGTTAGTTGTATCTTTTTTAGGACTACGTTGGAGCTAGTGTGCTATGAAGGGCATTGAAGAAATATCCCTCGACTTTGTTGTGATTTGAGAATAGTGAGTACTTTGGTTGTGATGCTTAGGCTTAGTTTTTTGCTCTTGTATAAGAACATTAAATTGTATGATCTTAACTTTGCTTAACCGCTTTGACTAGAGTGTCTTGATGAGTCCAATCCTGAAGAGTTATATGCCTTGTGTGTGGGGTTTGTGTGTTATTCTGTGCATTCCATTTGGTGTCTAGAACTTGCCCCATGTGTTGTAAAACGAAATAGTAGTTTTGTTCAGTGTTGGAAGTGATATAGGTATTTCTTTGTTGAACCAGTTATATAATTTACTCGCCTAATTATTATATATCGTAGGTAACCCCTTTGAGCTTGTAATATCGTTTCTTTGGCAACCATATTACAAGCCTTACCCATTTGTTTGAATTAACCATCTATTTGAACCTTTTCACCTCTCATGAGCACTTGAATTGGAATGAACTTTGTAAAAGTTAAAGCGTGGGGTGATTGGTCTGGCTTTTGAGTGGAACTAATGAAATAAGGAGAAATGTACACTATTTTGAAAAAGTATGAGTCATTTGAATTGTAAAACAAATGTAGTTGTATTGTGTGAAGAATATTCCTTGATAGTGGTACTCTTGATGTAATTGTACTTAAAGAAGTATGGAGTTAATATACATTGATGTTAAGGTGGAGTTATGGTTTGATATAAGTGTGGGGTTCAAATTGTTAAAGTTTATGTATTAAAGTGCTTGGGAAGATGTAGTCACCCTTATATTCAAATGTATCCGACCCGTTCCATAACCTACATTACAACCAATTAAAGTTCTACTTGATCCTAGACTGAATGAGCTCGATTAGTAAAGTAGTACACTACGGGCAAGCCTATGGTCATTTTTTGTGGCATATGAATGTTGTTTCTGAGATTGAGTGATTTTTTTTCTATATTGAGTTCTTGATTGTTCTTAATTTTTATGTGTGTGGAACTACTCTCTTTTATTGTGTGAGAGCACTTGATTCATGAAGGAAAGGTAATGTCATTGACCTCTATGTTAGAGTAAGTGAGCGGGTTGTGAAAAATGCGTGGTGCTTGTGAGTCAAATCTTGAGGTGAGGATTTTAAATATACTTTGTATGATGAGGTATGAGAGTTTTTTAAAAAGGTCGTATTGTTGTTAAGTGTAGAAATTTGCTCGAGGACGAGCAAGAGTTTAAGTGTGGGGTGTTGACAAACGGCCAAAAATGAATATTTTTCGGTGTACTTTCATCTCATAACTTGTATGGTTATGGTAGGTTACATGAGTTTTTGTAGTGAATTATGCTCATTACATGTATTCTAATGTGTAGGAGCAAGTTTGACGAAATGTGAGCAAAAGAAGTTGATTCGTGACCAAAAGACGAAAGAAGGACTTTGCTTGTTCACTATCGCGTGCACACGAGAGAGTGAACGAGCTACTGAGGAAAAGCTTGAAAAAAATAGTGTAGTATAGCAAAAAGGCATGGAAGTGCACGAGAGATCTGGAAGAAAAATAAAAAGAGAAGAACTTTGCTCGTTCACTCTCGCATGCGGACGAGAGAGTGAAGGAGCTGATCTTGAAAAACTCTTTTAAAGTGGGCTTGTATTATTTCACCCCATGCTAACCCTACCCCATATAAATAGTCTTTAAACGTGACTTTTGTGGGGAGGACGTGGCTTTGGGGGAGGAACAACGTAACTTTTGTCAGGGAGAACGCACTACGCTTGGAGGAGGCTTCTAACTAGTTTTTTTTTTCTCTTATCTTCTCTTAATTTTTATAGTTTATCAGTTATAGAGTTGCGGGGTGCTACATGAATGTTGTAGTTTAAAGCGTAGATTGTTCTTATTAATTTATCATATTGGTTTATTTATTCAATCTTGCGCTTAATTATTTGATTGTTTGATCACCAATTAAATACTATCTACGAATCTAGGATTGAATCGGGAGAGGAAATTATAGATTGCATATAAGATTGAGTAGAGCAAGATCTTAAACTCGAGTATCGGGAACAAATTTGTGGTTAGGATAGGAATATACCTAATCGCCTTGCTTGGTTATTATACGGTAATTATAAGTGCATTCTTGTTAATCCTAATTCCATAGGAATATAGGCGTTAGATTAGCTTGAATAAGCGAGTTGTACTTGGGGAGAAGGTTACAAACAATATTAACCCCGTCAATCAATAAACTAGATAAATTAATTAGATAATGTAGGTAGAAAACTCAATGGGATTGTTAGCTAACCCATAGCTCTAGAATATTTTCTCCCATCGAATTTGTGTCTAAGTTCGCCAATTTGTTTCTTCTGTTTCTTAGTTTACTACTCTAGATTATTTTTAGTTAAATATTCATACTTTAGAATTTGCTTGAATAGATTAATTGTTTGGGTTTTATTTAGTTGATAGTTAGTTACAAGTCTCTGTGGATACGATATCGAGACTTACAATCCTATTTTACTTATTGACCACATATACTTATGTGTGCGTTAGGGTGCAATAATAATATGCAAAATGATTAAATAGGTTGCTATGACGCTGCTCGGTAAAACAGGTCTTCTGGCTCAGTGGTGAAGCACTTCAATTTACCTCCGACTTCTAAGTGAAAATGGCGTAATTAAACCGATTGTTGCCATATATTAAACATAGATTACCGGTTTGAACCATATTGAAACTTGATTAGTTAACCTTTTGCTCACTACTAAAGTCAACAGCGCTTACAAATTTTTTTTGTGTAAGCCCATGTCGATCATACGTCACTAATGCACCACAGGACATTCAATACGAGTTAGGAAAAAAAATATAATACAAAATAGTAATTTCATCTTGAACTTAAGTTGTGCTTGTCCCACTAATACTGGAGGATGGGAGGAGGACAACAAGTGCTTTTTTTAATGTCAAGACTTGGTAAGACGAAGTGATTAACATACTTACATTAACGTAAGAAATCCTTAACTATGTGTCATTAAAGTCAAAAACATTACCGAACAACAACAAGAACAACCCAATATAATCTCACTTAGTGGAGTCTGAGAAGGGTAGTGTGTGCGCAAACCTTACCCCTACCCTAGGGAAGAGAGGCTGTTTCCAAATAGACCCTCGACATTCTTCCCTTCAAAAACTTCGGTTGCTTGCCATCGGAGCAACCCCTCAAAAATATTACCCAATTAAGTAAAGAAAGAATTACAAGAAAACACACATGACTTCACACCATAACAAAACATGGCCCATATTATTAAGTTTTATCCCAACTAGCTTACATTGTACATATTTTGAAAGTACTTGCAAATTCAAAATATGTGTTTTTACAACCAAAAAACTATGGAGTTTATTCTTTATTCTCACAACTATTGCTTTCACTCTCTCTTCCTCTCACATCTTTTACATATGCTTCAAAGGGCCGTGTATTTTCTACTTCTCCTCTTGTGTCACCTACTTGCAATGAAAGAAAATTGAAGAGTAGAAGTCCACCATTGAAGACCGTTCAAAGCTTTACTTCTGAAAATGGATTTTTTTGAATTTGCTAGTTGTTTGGATTAGGAATTATTCCAATTGATTGAAAATATTGAAAGGAGTTCAAATTTTAAATTTGAAGTGATTTGGAGTAGATTTGAGCAAGATTTGAGTTAAATTTCAAAAAAGACGCAAGGAAGAAGACGAAGTAAGTTTTTTGTATAATTATGTATAATCTTGTATAATATTGTATATGAGTGTAGAAACACACATTATATACTATTATATACTTTTATACGCCTTTATACAAGCGTCTTTAGACGAACTTCTTCCACGTTTTTCAGTTGCAATTCTTATTCAAAACCAGTCCAAATCTCCATTAAATGACTTCAAATTTTATATACAACCTCCTTATACTATTTCTAACAAGTCTAAATAACACTCACTCCAAATTTCTTACAAAATCAAATTCGAAGTTTAAACCCACATATTTAAGCTTGTTAAAAATCTAATTTTCACCACCCAATAAAATTTAGTTTGTTGAATTAATATTTGAGTCACAATAAGTTATTTGAAAATTAATTTAAAAGCTTGAGAATTTTTTTTTAAAAATTAAATAGTAATTTTAAGAACCTATTCGAATTGAATATTAAATCTTAGCCTATTATTTATGGTCTAGTTGGTTGTAGATTGAAATATAGGCTATAAAATTAAAAAGTATGGAGTCTAGTTGTTCTAATATGAAATTTTTCCTTAGGTAAAATCGAAGATAAGGAATGTCTTTAAGTTGGACAACCTAGTATAAGAGACGAAAGAAACATAGATGTGTTGCCTTTAGCAAGACGCAAAGAATATTTACTGGTAACTGATTTTACCTCTAAGTAGTTTTGTTTAACTATTTCTTATAACTGATTCGAAAATTAATTTAAAAGCTTGAGAAATTTTTTTTAAAAATTAAAGAGTAATTTTAATAACCTATTCGAATTGAATATTGAATCTTAGTCTATTATTTATGAGCTAGTTGGTTGTAAATTGAAATATAGGCTATAAAATTAAAAAGTATGAAGTCCAATTGTTCTAATATGAAATTTTTCCTTAGGTAAAATCGAAGATGAGGAATGTCTTTAAGTTGGATAACCTAGTATAAGAGACGGAAGAAACGTAGATATGTTGCCTTTAGCAAGACGCATAGAATGTTTATTGGTAACTGATTTTACCTCTAAGTATTTTTGTTTAACTATTTCTTATTTTAGTTAAACAAGAAATATAAGTTTATGTATGCCACAATTCCTATTTTAGTGTTACGATATGTCATACTCACCTAATTCTTATCTTTTGCCACATTCAGATAGTAGTTAAACAACCAATAATCTATCTCGAGATGTTTATAATTGGTAAATTTGAATATCTTGTTAATCTTCCTTATGTATTTTCATTTCTTTCCTTTCCTCCAGAATCCTAATACAAACTGGTAAACTTATATAAAGAAGAAATTTGATTTTCAAAATAAAGGAATATATGTTAGAAAATCCTTGGCTGTATGGTTTTTTTTTTTTTTTTGGGGCAAAGAGCAGAAATTTTGCTAGAAAATTCTAGTAAGCTTTGTAATAAACGAGAAGTTGATTTAACATTTTCATGCATTTTCGGGTGGGCCTGTATTTTCTTGCAGAAATGACATAGGGAAGGCAGAAATCTCAACTGGTGATAAAAATATATTTTTTCCATTTTTGAGAAGAAAAAAGTGTCATAGTCCTTGATTAATGTGGCCATTTCTACGTTTCTGGGAACTTCGGCAATAATTATTTCAATTTGACAGCGACTTTGGGTCAAGACGGAAGAGGGATGTCTTCCTAAAGCCAAAAGGTTAAGAGTGACTCGCGTTTAAAATTGTGAATGCCTTTGGAGTGTGTTCGACTCAAAAGTTATTGAATACTTTTTGAGCAAATCAATTAATATAGATGAAGGGGTAAATTGTAATCGAAGATAATGAACCCTAGGATTATCTTTGTAGTTAATCAGAGCAGCGATAATATAAATTGAGGGGAGAGGGAGAGGATGATAATGTTAGAGAGATGAGAGTCGTAGTTCTAGAGAGAAGCGAGAGCAATATAATGCTAAGAGAGATTTTTAATTATCAATAATGAACCCAATTCCCCATATACTGCTCTTCCCCCCCCCCCCCCCCCCATCTTTATATAGGGAAGGTCCCTTTTCTAAAATATCTGAGTGACACAAATAAAAAATACACGCTATCTAAGGGCTAGCGTGGTCGTGAGGTCGTCCCCGCATTACCCCCAAGCCATCCTTTTAACTGGACTCGTGCGTTTACAATCGGTCGTACTTGCTGAGAGACGTAATCAGTCAAATTCGACCCTATACAGAGTGTAGTAAGATTTGTTGATTAAATGAAACATCTAAGGTGACATTATATATAATCTAAACTCTACTCGAAAATGGTAAAAGTAATTTTAACTATTGTATTCAAAACGCTCACACACACATTTATGTTCAAAAAATAATTCTACAAATTAAAGTATTCACTTTAATTATTATTCTTTTTTTTGTTAAATTATAAAAACACAACCGGCCGTTTAGAGTTCTAGCATCTCGTTCTGTGATATGAGACCTCGAATAGGTTCATATGATACTTTATGAATTGTATGTATGGTTGGTTCGAGTTTCGAGAGGTTCGTGAGTGATTTGGAATACTTGATTGACATGTAGGGGCTTTAGGTTAAGAAGAGTTGACCAAAGTTTGATTTTTGTGAAAACGGATTTGAAATCGAGTTTTCATGATTCCAATAGGTTCTTATGATTATTTTGGGCTTGTACGTTTGTTCAATTGAGTTTCAGATATTCCTAGAAAGGTTAGACACCATTTGTTAGAAGTTGACTATTTGAAGTATTTAAGGGTTCATAAGTTTGATCAAGAGTTAATTTTAATGTTATTGGACTTCAGTTGGTATTCCAAGACATATATAATTGAATTGAACTTGTGTGCAAAGTTTGGAAGTAATCTGAAGTATCTAACTATGATTCAAATACTCTTCTGAAAATAATAAAGATTTAAGAACTTAAGAGAAATTCTATTCGGTTTGAGCCTTAATTCTTTATTGTGATATTACCGTGGGTATTTTTTAGCCTTCTGATAAGTTCATATAAAATATTTGGACTTGTTGGAATATTTTGGAAGAGTCTCGGAAGGCTCGATTGTGATTCAGACATATCTTGTGTAAGTTGGAAGTTGGAGGACTTAAGAAAGTTAATGATTTTTTATGGTTGATTCTCGTTCTGATATTTTAATACATATTTTTTGAGTATTTAGACAATTTCGTATATGGTATATGTACTAGTTGGGATGATTAGACGGGTTCGACGGGACCTTGGGTTATTTTTGAGGTGGTTGGAGAGTTGTTTGAAAGTGAAAAAGTGCATCAAATATGGAGGCCAAGGAAGACGCTTCACGTCCATCCTCTGTTGCAGGCCAGAAGGAGGAGTGAAGTGTGAACACTTTGCTTTCGAGATGGCATCCAACAACTGAAGCAAAAATTCAGCTTTTGGCTATAAAACTTAATTTCGTATATATTAATTTTGAGAGTTAGGGAGCTTGTATTGAGGCAATTTTCGACGCGATTTCCACCTAAGACAAGGGGATAAGTGATTCTCACTCAAATCTAATTATAAGATGAATATATCATTGACTTTAGTTCTAAATCAAGAAATCTTAAAAAGGAAAGAGGGTGTTGGCTTAAAAGGCAAGAAGTATATTTTCATATTATGAATGTCGATTTGAACTCTGATTCGGAACGTAATTATATATTTGGACTCGTAGAATTATGGATCGACAAGATCCGACCTTGAACTAGAGTTTTGATCATTTGGACTCAAATTGACTTTTGTTGACTTATTAAATAAGAAATTAAAGACCGGAACTTCATTGATTGTGACAGCTTCCTTTAGTATTATTTGACTTTCGTGAATGGTATTTCTCTAAGTTTTGAGTATGTTAAAGGTCAAAAACAAAGAAAAAAGGCGTGATTTGAGTTGAAGACTAGCCATGATAACGTAAGTATCTTTCTTAACCTCGACTTGAGGGAATATTTTTTAAACTGGACTTACGTGCTACATGTTATGTGTTTGTGGAGACAGATATGCGAGGTGACCAGCGCATATGGGGGCACCAAGGTTATATAATGTTCGGAGTAGATTTTAAGTTTTGTTATGCCTTATTTGGTACATACTCTACTTGTGATATGCTTTAATTATTTTTATAATTACCTAGACTTTCTTATTTATGATAGAAATTATATCTAGATTTTGATGCTTTACTTGGACTTGATGATATTTATGGTGAGTTATATATTGGAGATGCAGTCATACACATATCTCATGTGCACGTGCATACATTTCTAAATGGTTATTTATCTGTCCATGTGTATCATACATGATTATCTCATATTCATATGCATACATTCTTGCATATTATTCTCTTATATGGACTGAGATTATTGCACGTAAGTTGTTCGTACAGTTGAGAATTATGGCACGTGAGTTATTCATGTGGTTGTTAATATTATGACACAATAGTTTTTGCCGTGCGGTTATTGTTATATTACTATTGTTATGGAACAATACTTTATGTTGTGCGGTTATTGTGATATTAATATGTTATGGTACTATAAATTTTCGTGCAAAGCTTAGATATGGATATGTCCCTTCGAAGTCAGGTGATTACCTATGTTATATTGGGCACTATGAGCGCAGGTGACGGGCATATCGTGTTGGAGCACATGGGACGTGCTGGACCACAGTGGAGCATATAGAATGTGCTGGATATTGGTTATGCTTGATTCTTGAGCATGTATTGACATTCTAGACTCATATAGACATATTTGTGCATATTATCGATATATTGCATGCATTTTACCCATGTATTAGACTTGTTAGTGAATTGTTGGACACTTGGAAAAGTGTAAGATTGATGTATATGTTAAGTCTTCATCATGCATAGACTTTTTAAACTCATATAGAAGATTTTTTATAAATGTTAATTAGGAATTAATCTGAAACTGAGTCTTTATCCTACATAGATACTCTAAATTCATGTAAAAGTATTCGAGTTAAAGATACTTGGTGCAAATCTCCTTTATATATGGAATTGGTGCATTGCATATACTTTAATCTAGTTATTTGGAAACGCATGCTTATTATATTCTCCATTAATTGTGTACCTTCTTATTGATATGTTCCTTGGTTGTTTCTTGGTTATTCCTTTGTTATTGTACATTTTATGAGCATCACAAGTTATACTAAGTGAGAGTCTTTTGACTAAACCTCGCTACTACTTCGTTGAGATTAGTCTTGATACTTGCTGAGTACATGAGTCCGATTGTACTCTAGCTACTACTCTTCTGCACCTTGCGGACAGATTTTGGAGCTAAGTTGTTGTAGAAGGCTAAGGCTAGCATTGAAAATGTGCTAGCGTTCCAGTTGTAAACTACCATTTTGTTCATAGTAGTTTAAGACTTGTGTTTCTATTTATGTATATTCCAAACGGATGATGTATTTTTTTATATCAACGATGTGATCCTAATCTTAGTCGCTCGTGACTTATACTATCAATTCTTGGGGAATAGTTTTATTATTTTTCGTGTTCTTATTTTATTATTTAGTTGATGATTTTGAGTAGGGGTGTACATGGACCGGGTTGATTCGCTTTTTATCAAAACCAAATCAAACCAACTATATCGGTTTGGATTGGTTTGGTTTTGTCGGGTTTTTCAGGTTTTTGGGTTTTTTATTACATGAATATTATTTCAACTTACTTTGTTAAAATTATAGATAAAGCTTTGATAAGTGAATATATGTTTAGTAAATATGGAAAAAATTGACAAACATATGATCTATTAAAATATTCTAACGGGAGAATTTTTTTAGTAACACATGATAGTTATTTTCTTAGTTGTCTAACAATAAAATTTTGTTAATTTACGCTTTCAGGGTTAATACGTGAGAGGATCCCAAATATTTTTACATTTTCTAAAAAAAATCACTATAAACTCTTAAAAATATAAATAAAATTTATATATTTATATGTCGGTTTGGTTCGGATTTTTTTACTCAATACCAAACCAAGTCAAACCAAACCTAGTCGGGGTTTTTAATCGGTTTGGTTTGGTTTTTCGGTTTGGTGCGGTTCTCCGGTTCGGTTTGAATACCCCTAATTTTGAGTTCGAACTATGTTATATGTTGGTTGGCTTACTTAGTGGGTTGGACTAAGTGCCATTACAATTTGATGGGATTTGAACCGTGACATAAATGTAAGTGTAGAATATTCTTCTCTATTACATAATTGTTACTTCAAATATATAAGTTACTAGTATCAGTTTTGTTAAACGGTAAAATCCAAAAAAAGAAAATTACTTTTAAATTATGAAACTCACATATTTGTTATTACCGCAATTTTTTTTTTTTGTAATAGGAATGCTCCAACGTGTAGCATCTGACTATTACCAAAATTTATAATTTAACTAGTTAATTTGTCTGCACTTCGCGCGGTAATAAAACACATTATTTCACTTTAAAATGGTAAAATATTTCAAAAAATCTTAAATATTCTTTTTGATTCTTCAAATTTTAATAAATTAATATCGGTGAAACTATATTTTTAAATTAAGAAAAGAATCAAGAATTTTGATCTGTTTAATTTATAGAAATAGATATTTGAATAGTTCGTTGAAGAAACTTCTTATTGAATGAGAAAGTTTCTAATATCTGAAGAGAATTAATACATTATCGTTATTCTATAAGGTTAGAGATGGAGTGTATTTTAATTTTAGAACAACGTTAAAAAAAATTTGTCTAAAAAAGTAAAAATATTAACCGGAATATGAAAAATGCTGCAAATAATATCAAACTCCATCAAACAAAATATGAATCGGTTCCTTTTCTTTAAAGTGTGAGTTGAATTATCCTACTTTTTCCCCATGTAAAGGAATTAAAAGAAAGATTTTAACGGAAGTAAAGAATGATATAATTTAAATTTTTAAAAAAAGGTAGGGTCCGGTTCATAACAAACCTACCGCGGGTTAATGGGATGACCCGAAACAGGCAGCTCAGCTACACACGTGGACAATAGCCCAGAAACTAAACAAAAAGGAATAGTTTCGACGCGTCACCAGTACACAAAAGGTAAACACGAAACCAAAAGTATTTGTAGCTAAACCACACACCTGAAATTTTTAGTATGCACATTAGCACAAAAAAACCCCTAAACTAACTGAAAAAACAAATAATTAATGGCCCTGCAAAACGTGTGCGACAGACTCAATTATACTTAGGTTAACTGTCTCACCCACTCTATAGCAAAAACCTTCCAAGTATGATCAACCCCATAAGCTTTAATAAGGCATGTCTTTATTTCCACTCTTTCCAAAAATTGATTTTTGATCAAAACCCTGTTTTACAAGAAAGTTGATTGAAATCAATTAGGACCAAGCACCAAATAGTTGAGACCAAAATATTGTGAGAAAACCTCTATTCCATTTTCAGCTCACCAAATCAAAACTGCTGGTTGTACAAACTTAAGCACGCCAAGAAAACACAAACTATACACCTCCCCCTTATAACGACTAGTATATTTCAAGCAGTAGAATCACACAAAAACAACCACTCCATGCATAGGTACAACATGATGAATTCATTGAACACCATTAACATGACTTGTTCATCCTCCACATCCTTGTTTGCATATTTAAATCCGAACACAAGTTTTCTTCTGTTGCCAGAGATACAAATGATGGAAATATTCCTAGCGTTTGTTGTTTTCATTTGTATACATTCTTTAAGGCAGGGAAAGAAACAAGGATTACCAAATTGGCCACTAGTAGGGATGTTGCCTTCTTTGATATTAGGGTTACGGAAAGACATGTATGAGTGGATTTCTGATGTTCTTTGTAGGATGAATGGGACGTTTACGTTCCGAGGTCCATGGTTCACCAATCTCAACTGTGTTGTGACATCCGATCCTCGGAATCTTGAGTATCTTCTCAAGACAAAGTTCTCAAATTTTCCTAAAGGTGAATACTTTAGAAGCACTGTTAGGGACCTACTTGGAGATGGAATATTCAGTGCAGATGATGAGATTTGGCAGAAACAGAGGAAAACAGCGAGCATTGAGTTCCATTCTGCTAACTTTAGGAAAATGACTACTGATTCGTTGCTGGAGCTTGTTCATTCTAGGCTCTTACCTGTTTTAGAAGATTCAATGAAGCAATTAATCCCCATTGATCTTCAAGATGTTCTCCTTAGGCTCACATTCGATAACGTATGCATGATTGCATTCGGGGTTGATCCAGGGTGTCTCCACCCTGGATTACCTGAAATTCCATTCGCCAAAGCTTTCGAGTCAGCGACTGAGGCAACCATTCTCCGGTTTGTCACTCCAACGCTTGTCTGGAAAACAATGAGGTGGCTTGGGTTAGGAACAGAGAGGACGTTGAAGCATTCATTGAAGAAAGTGGATGAATTTGCTGATGAAGTTATCAAAACTAGAAAGAAAGAGCTTTCTTTAGAAGATGAGAGTAGCAAAAAAAGATCGGATCTTTTAACAGTGTTCATGGGGCTAAGAGATGAACAAGGAAAGCCATTTTCGGGTAAGTTCTTGAGAGATATTTGTGTCAACTTCATTCTAGCTGGAAGAGACACTTCTTCAGTTGCATTAAGCTGGTTTTTCTGGCTCTTGAATCGTAATCCTGAGGTTGAAGAAAGAATTTTGGCTGAGATTTCTAAGATTTTGAATGAAAGATCAGAGGATGCTATTGAGGAAACTCCTTTGATTTTCAAGCCCAAAGAGATCAAGCAAATGGAATATCTACAAGCTGCTCTTTCAGAAGCTCTCAGATTGTATCCTTCTGTTCCAGTTGACCACAAAGAGGTAAAACTTTCCCACCTTCTACATAAAATACATGGGAACACTATTTTATTTAAGTACTCCTATTTTAATAAAAATCTAACTGTTTATATTTGATCTTACTAGTCTATAATTTTAACAGTAGATTTGATCACTTTTGCGATAATATAACAACTCTTTTTTTAAATTTTATTAGCTACTCCCTCTTTCTCAATTCAGATGAGATAGTTTGAGTCAGCACGGAGTTTAAGAAAAGGAAAGAAGACTTTTAAAATTTGTGGTCTTAAAAGCTTAAGGGGTAAAAGCTTTGTGGGGTCATGACATTTGTGTGGTTATAAAAGTTTCTTATTAAGGGTAGAATGCGTAAAATGAAGAGTTTAAAATTGAATTATTACCAAATTTAAAAACGTGTCATTTATTTTGGAACAGACTAAAAAGGAAAGTACCTCATCTAATTTGAAACGGATGGAGTATTTACTTGTATAGTGCATGCCTCGATGGTAGTGGCGGAGCCACATGCACCAAAGGGGTATCAACGCCAGAAAATTATATTGTATAGCTCGGTAATTTTTTAAAAAATATGTATATATACTATATAATGATATCTCTTGACTTCTTGGTGAGTTTATTTTTTTTATATTTTAACTCCCCTTAGTGAAAATCCTGCCTCCGCCACTACTTGATGGTCCTCTTCACAGAAGTGGACGTCTTGTTTCTTCTATTTTTCTCTTTTGACCGGTAGAGGTGAAGTATTTTTAGGTTCTTTATTTAGTTCAACTGTTCTAACAATATGTTGGTAACTGAGATAATAATGTTTGGAGAGAAAAAGGTATGGCTTCCTGAAATGATCAATTGGGCATCGATGTTCCAAGAATAGAAACATCCAAGCTGTACGCCATTAAAGTCAAATAAAAAAAATACTAGTTGAACGTAACTTGGCATAAGGGTCTTTCCATTCTTTGCTCATCAATTGTTTGGTTTGTTATGTAGGTAGTTGAAGACGACGTTTTCCCAGACGGAACAGTATTGAAAAAGGGAACAAAGGTAGTGTATGCAATCTATACAATGGGAAGAATGGAAGGGATATGGGGAAAAGATTGCAGAGAATACAAACCAGAGAGGTGGCTGAGAGATGGGCGCTACATGACTGAATCCGCATATCGTTTCACAGCCTTCAATGGAGGACCTCGCCTTTGTTTAGGCAAAGATTTCGCTTACTATCAAATGAAATTCGTCGCTGCATCCATTCTCTACCGTTACAATGTCAAGGTAGTCGAAGGTCATCCTGTTACGCCCAAAATGGCTTTGACTATGTATCTCAAATATGGATTACAAGTCAAACTTTCCAGGCGTACGTGATCCTTCTCACAAGAAATACTATATACACCCTTTAGCTCTTAATGTTTAATTGTTCCTTTCTTTCTTTTCCTCCTTTTGTCTTTTTTCATATTTTCAGTAATATAAAGACCAGGTTGTATGAAAAGGTGAGTTACTAGGAAAGGAGAAAGGGAACAAAAAAATTTATGAATTAGGTACATACGGTGAGTGACTGGAATAATAGATTTCTGTGTTGATTGTTAGTATGATTCTTTATTTTTAATATCCATTGTTTCAGTTTCGTGCTAATTTTCTATATCACTTCACTATATATTACATATATATAAGCACAGTCCAATAGACTATAGCATGCTAATACACGTATTTTCCCCGCTTTTTTCGATAAACCCGAATCTGCTTCTCAAACAAATCAACTATGTCCATATCGTTAGATGATAACTTTATTTGGAAGAGAATAGCACTACTGAAAGAAACGGTAGGTTTTCAGCCACAAAACGACGGCAACTCTTGGCTTGAACCTGCTAGGTGTTAGGTTTATGCCGTTAGCCATTTGTTTTTTCTTTCTTACATAGGGAATTTAAATTATTTAAAAGTATAATTTAGCAATTCAACTTTTTTAATTTAGGGTTCCTGCTTCCTCCATTTTTCATTTGCCTTAAGGCCAATTATTTCACTGTTCTTGTTAAAAAGCCGGCAATGGCCAAACATCACTAACTAATACTCCCTCCGTTTCAATTTACGTAAACCTATTTTCTTTTTGGTCCGTTTCAGAAAAAATGAATCATTTCTAAATTTAGAAACAATTTAGCTTAAACTTGCAATTTTACCCTTAATGAGAAGCTTTTATAACCACATAAATACTCTGGGCCCGTTTTTGAGTTGTTTAAGACCACAAATTTCCCAAGTCTTTGTTTTTTCTTAAACTACGTGCCCAGTAAAAACATGTTCACATAAATTGGAATAGAGGGGGTAGTCAGATGAAGAATTACATCCCTTCAAATAAATTGGTATTTTTCTTTAAATATTTTATAAAAAAAATTGTTTACCCTTAAAATCAGATAACAATTGAATTTACAAGTGGTTTTAAGGATACGTGGATTAATCTGACACAAAGCGATATACTGAATTATAAATAAAGAAAGCAATAATAAAGTAAATTCAAACCATGTGACTTGAACAATTATAACCTTGGGAAATAAGTCTCACTCGAATTGAATATGATCCTAATGATGTCAAATATAGAAGAACAGTGGGTTGCAGAAAGAAAATAATATTATAATGCTTTGGGATGCATGTTACAATGTGTATTACAAAGGATCAGACCCCCTTTATATAGTAAGGGAGTCCTACTTTAGGTACAATTATATAAAAGGTAAGAAATCTCATAATTTGCTAATTAATTGGTTTCTCGTTTTTACATGCCGTGATTCCCGCAATGATATCCGACCGATTGCGGATATTTCATCCTTCCGTTATTGGGTCTGATAATATTTCCTCGAGCTTATTCGGAGTCGTGGTTGGTTATGATTAGAAGATCTTGGAGACGTATGTTCTGACTTTGTACTTTGGTTCGATGGAACTTGCGGTCGATCTTCAATCCATCATGTGCGGTTCTGATCCATCATGCAATAGATGAGCCCGGTTTCGGCCCTATACAGATAGTCCCCTCGTTTATTGGAGAGTAAACGACATGAGCCCTCGATCTTCGTCTCGCTACGTTGCACCAGAAATGATAAAACTAACAAAATGTCTCGTCGATCATGTCTTAATGACATTAAATGTGCGTCAATTGCTGGTCAGCCACTATAGGTTTATCATCTCTTGCAAACTATATATACTTCCCTATTATCTCATTCAAACTTTTCTTTCAAAAATCCCTCTGCTCTTGTTGTTAAAAATTCTTCGCATTCTCTAGTACTTGTACCCAGATTTCTTGAGGTTTTTGCAAGATTGTTTGTCTTCACTCCAAACCATCAAGCGTAACCTTTTAACTTCCTATTCTCCACCTTTATTCAAAAGATAAAATGGCAAAGACTTCCAAGACAATTCCACAAAAAGAAACCGCCTCTTCATCATGGTCGGCTGACGGGGAACCGGCGGCGGAACCTCCTCTTGAATCATTTATTCCTGGTGGCTGCCCGACCGGTGCTGATTTTAAGGTCGAGAAAACCTCCTCGGTACCTGGTCGGTGCGAGCCAGTCTCGAGATATATCTGCTCGTTTCCTTGCCCTAGGAAGCGATTACTACCCATGTGTAGGGGTTTTTAAGTGTTTATACTTATTCCTTCAAGTTGGGCCCCTTGGACCCGGTCATCATCACCTTCTGTAAGAGGTAGGAGGTGACCCTCGATCAAATTCATCCCACTTTTTGGAGGATAGTAATTCTCCTACGCTTCTTCGTAAGCATAATCGATAAGTGTCCTTTCACCATCGATAACCTCATGCGTCTGTACAGTCCTCGACTTTATCGAGGGGGATTAATAAAACTTGCCGGTTGGGCCAGTAAGGCCCCATTCTCGAGCATAGATGAGTATCGGGACTAAGGACGGTTGGGCGGATTCGTTCGAGTGAAAACCTTGAATTTAATCCCGACCGAGGACATGCCATTTCCTGATAAATGGAACATGAAACGTAAGTATAACCTTGCCTTTAATATATAGTTTGTTGCTTTTTCTTTTCCTCCCTTCTTACTGATATTTTCCTGATGCAGCCATTGCTCGGATGCCGGATGCAGTTCCTCGACTCATGGAGTGGTCAACGACATCATGTCATAGAAGCCCTACTCCGAGTGCAAATGGCATGAACTTTCAAAAGGACGGTGGGAGGCCCGTTCCCATGGTGAGTTTCCTTTTCTGAGTTAATAATACTTGATTTTTTCCTTGTGCCGTTGAATTCTCATTTCGTTTTCTTTTGCAATTCTTTCCAATGATGTTGCTATGAGGCCTCCATCCGGTGACAAAGATGTACCCGTCGAATCCCCTGCTCTAAGGCTGGGTGATAAAAAGAAAAGGAAGAGGGAACAGAGCTCTCCGAGCTTGAAAAAAAAGAGAACAAAAAGAAATTTGGTGCGTAAATCTACAGGTAGCACCAATGCTTGAGCCCTATCTTCAGAATCACTCCACCGATTGAGGGATAATTCAGAAGAAGAAGAAGAAAACTCCGAACTGGTGGCCCGTGTGCCGTCAGATGTCATGGTACGAGGGGCCGCTGAACTAGTGGGAGCTAAAACTGAATTGCCTCAACTGAGGGAGGTCGATGATGGAGTTTTAGCCGAAGCTTCTGAACCAGAAGGGGGCGAGGCCACTTTGCCTCGAGATAGGGAGGCCGATAATGAGGTCTTAGCTGGTTCTTTCTGGGTAGTGGATAGTACTCTGAAAGGCGTACCCGAAGTGATATGCTTCTCTGGCTCGCTTTTATTTACTGAGTCTATGTTTAGCGAGGCTCTGGAGCTAAAAGATCGATTCAACAAAGAGCCACAAGGGGTGGTAGACCCCTTTCACTATTTTTTTGATGGCGTAGATTCTATCACTATAGAGGACGTCATCGGGTTGGGTGATTTACCAGTGCTGAGGAATAGTCCATCATCGGGGATGGACTTTCCTTGAGCCCGAAACTAGTCAACTAGTTCCTAGCCCCGAGTTTGAATCCTGACCGGAAGCGGTCAATTATTATGTCCATTCTGAAAGATGCTCGGGTTCTTTCTATTCCCGTGGGTGTGGCCAATTACCTTCCGTACTTGGTGATCGAGGAGGATCAGGCGAAGATGAATGAGGTGGAAGTGCCTTGCTTGTTCAATGAAGCCCAACATGCATTAAATCAGATAACCTCAGATACCTCTTAATAATTTCCAGTGTGTACTTAGATTATTTTGTAGGTGATCATAACTTCTCTCTCTGTGTTTGTAGGCTTCAATACTTCACCATGAGACGTTCCTCCAATACCGGGAAGAGCTGAACTAGTATGAGGTCGATATCCGAGAGATCTTTGAGAAAAAAATGCTTACAAAATTCTCAGTGAGAAAAGAGAAGGGGAGGCTAAGGGCCTTCAGGCTGAGTTGGAGGTGGCTTGAAAAGAGCATGCCGACTTGGTAGAGCAGGTAAGAAGAATTTTTGGAGTTAGTGATGACGAATCAGACATGGTGACTAACGGTCCAAACACGTAGGTCCAACAGAAGATTGACAAGATCGGACATCTCTGGTAGAGGTAGATGCGGTAGCGGATGAGGCTAAAGAATGGAAAAAGAATATGGACAGCTTGGCCTCAGAAAAGGAGATCGCCCGGGCCCAACTGGCTTCGGTTGAGGTCCATCTCTGAGGTATAAAGGAGAAATCCTTGGTGCAGGCCAAGAAGATCGAGGATCTCCAGTCCCAGTTGAATTCGATCGTCTCTGATCGAGAAAATCTGGCCACGGAGCTTGAAGCGGCCAAGTCAGACGCAAAAGTGATCAAGGTTGATGCCACTGAAATGGTGGCCATTTATAAGGCCGATGCTGAGGTGGATCAGGTTCGAGCTAAAACATCATCGAACATCCTAAATGGAAATCTTGAAGGGAGGCCCTTGAGGAAATTCATGCTCGGGGTTTCGACCTATCAGCTGAAATTAAAAGCGCATGAGAGCTCGAAGCGGAGGCAAAAAAATTGGCCTATCCCGAAGATGACGTGGAGCCCGAAGACTTGGGATATTTCGAGGATGGTGAAGATCCTGAGAGTGACGATGTTGCCCCCGACGAAGACAAGACCCTTTAGGCCTTTAGTTGTTTTTGTTTTTTGTTTTTTGCATTTTTGTTGAGGCCGTTCAGCCTTTGTAAAAGTTTTCATCGGGACGTTTGTCCCTTGTAAAAAGAACTTTGATTATGAATATAAGGCTTTTTCCCTTCAACAACTTTTGATTTTTCATGTTGCCTTATGTACCTTTATTTGCAAAGATCTAAATGTCTTAGCATGGAATAGTAGGTTTTGTTCGGATACTCGAAGAAACCTTACCTTCAACTTTATTTCGTTTTAACACATCATAGGGGTTAGGTGTGACCGAAAGTTTACTTTCCCCTAAGTATTTAGACTATTTTTATGTCATAGTCTGCCGAGGGTAGCCTTTAGAACTGGTTTAGAAATTTTAAGGCCTATTTGCCTTTGTTATGGATCCTAGGACGTCTTCAAACCGTTTTTATTTGGACATAGCCTTTTAGTTTGGGTGTCGCCCAGTGAGATTGTTTTCCCAAGTTATTAGGTCTTGCCTAAGATAATAGTCCCCAAGTGGGGATGGTCGTGGCCTTTAAAGTTCGTGGGTTTCCTAATAGGTCTTATGCCCCCGAGGTCTAATAGCTTGGATTGTTCGGGTCTGTTTCTGGATGACAGTCCCCGAGTGAGAGAGTGATTGTTCGATCTCAGGTTAAGGTAGCCCTTTGGCTCATTACCGTTAGGGGATGGGGAGTAGGGAATTCCTTAACAAATGTAAATAAGAAATTTTAAAAGACAAGATGATTGCAAGGAAGATACTTCTCTTTATTCTTGTGTAAACCAATTATACATGAGTACATACTTTATGCTAGGGCTCGAGCAATCTATGTGGGCACGGTTCGTTTGACTGTTTGGCCTTTACAATAAATCCTACCTATCGACACCCTTCCTTCACGAAGTAGTTTTCTTGCTAAAGTCGATATCTGAGGGTAATGCTCCCCAGTATTCAACATTGATCATAGAGAGAAGCCTCAGATACTGTTGATGCGATCCTTAACATCGATTCATGGCCGCCCTTCTATTCTAAGTTATCACGATCCACTGTTGTCTTATTAAAAACCTTGCCAAAAATCCCATTTGCGACAAAACCAATTCAAGGGAAAAATAGTGCAACGCGTGCATTCAGACCTAAAACTCTGTTTTGCTTCTTGTTAGTTACCTGCAAGTGCTAGTTCAAAAGTAAAAAGGAAAAGAAAGGGGTCGTACCTTAGCAGTAGTATCATTTCAAGTGAGTCACGTTTCAGTTATTCGATAGCCTTTCACCGTTCATTGCCCTAAGTTTGTACAATCCTTTTCTAGCAATTTCGAGAATTTGGTACGGTCCTTCCCAGTTCGGATCCAAATTCCAATCGTTCGGATTTTGCATGTTCAGTGTGACCTTTTTCTGTACAAAGTCCCAGATATTAAAGTGTTGAAGATTGGCCCTTCGATTGTAACTCTTCATCCGCCATTTTGGGTGACCAATCAGACGAGGGCGGCTTCGTGCCTTTAGTCTAATAGCTCTAGGCTTGTACTCATGGCCTCGTTATTCGATTCCTTTGTTGCATATTGGAATCTGGAACTTGGTTCATCGACTTCGACTGGTATTAGAGCTTCGGTTCCATAAACCAGTAAGAATGGGGTGGCCCTGGTACTGGACTTTGAGGTGATACGGTATGGCCATAGGACTTTGGGTGAGATTTCCTTCCATTTTCCTTTGGCGTCGGTTAACCTTTTTTGAGGCTTTGGAGTATGGTTTTGTTGGTCGATTCGGCTTGTCCGTTCCCACTAGGGTGATAAGATGTTGATAGGATCCTTTTAATCTTATGATCCTCGAGAAACTTGGTCACTTTGTTGCCGATAAATTGTTTCCTATTGTCACATACGATTTATGGCATTTCGAACTGACATATGATGTGGCCCCAAATGAAGTTGATGACTTCCTTCTCCCTGACCTTCTCGAACACCTGTGCTTCAACCCACTTAGAATATAAATTGAGCCTTATCGGGTGCCCATGGAAGAGGGCCAACGATGTCCATGCCCCACTTCATAAATGACCATGGTTACAAGACCAAATGCAGCAGCTCCACAGGTTGGTGAATCATTGGAGCATGTCATTGTCATTCATCACATTTCGTACGAACTCCGCAGCATCTTTTTCCATGTCGATCCAGTAATAGATGCCTCTGACTACCTTTCGAACCAATGATTTGGCACCTGCATAATTTCTGCAGGTGCCTCCATGGACTTCCCTCAAAATGTACTCAGTATCTCCCAATCCTAGACATATTGCTAGTGCGCCATCAAACACTCTTCTCAACAAGGTTCTGTCTTCGGACAAGCTGAATCGAGCTGTCTTTGTGTGCAGGGTCCTCGATTCTTTTAGATCTGAGGGCAGTTTCCCGATTTTCAAATAGTCTACATATTTATTTCTCCAATCCAAGTCAATCTTGTGGAGTTTATTTGGCGTAACCTTCTTTTAATACTGATCTAATAGTTGTACAACTACCCCCGAGTTGAGCTCGTTGTCTTCTACTGACTACCATAAGTTCGCAAGGACATCAGCCTCGCTATTTTGATCTCGAGGTACGTGCTGCAAAGTCCACTCTTTGAATCGATGTAATGTTACATGTAACTTATCTAGGTACCTTTGCATTCATTCTTCTTTGACTTCAAATGTTCCATTAACTTAGTTCACCGCAAGGAAGGAGTTGCATTTAGCTTTGACCACCTCTGCCCTTAAGCTTTTGGCCAGTTCCAGACCTGCAATCATCCTTATTGTCAGTCAATTTCACAGTTCTAACAGATTGTCTAACTACATTGCCCGTGAGTGGCTTCAGTACGATGCCAAGTCCGGAACGCTTTGCGCTCGAGGCACCGTCCGTAAAGAGGGTCAAGATTCTCGAAAAAGTCCCCGAGTTTACCTACAACTCTCTTTCGACCTCCGGTGTCAGGGCCAGCATAAAGTCGGCCACGAAATCTGCCAAAATTTGAGATTTGATGGTTGTTCGGGGTTGATACTCAATATGTACCCACTTATTTCAACGGCCCATTTGGCTAATCGTCCTGAGAGTTCGGGTTTGTGCATAATATTTCACAATAGGTATGTTACACCCCGCAGTATTACATCGACGTTACACTCCGTAGTATTACGACAATGTTATACCACATAGTATTATACGTTGAATTTGTCGTAAGATAATTGACATCAGTTCAAGGATAAGATTATTTTAAGGTTATAAGTATTACGATATTTTAAACAAGTGATAAGTAAATTCGTGAAGGTGAGAGGGTAAGCGAGTCGAAGAAAATGAGTTTTGTCGAAGTTAGGCAATTTGGAATAAAATACGGTCAGAACTATAATACCCTTTATTTATGAACTAGTTCCGTACAAGGTACCACATCACCATGATAGTAAGGTGTATAAGGTATATTAAAAGGGATTGTAATTTAAGTTATTTGAGATAATTGTGAATTATGTGGATAATTGTGTAATTATAGATTTTTAGTGGGATATTAACTAAGTAATTAAGATAATTGGATGAGCTTAATAAGACCCCACGTGGCAGCAATTAAATATGGATCAAAGCCCAATAAATGACTCTTACTTCATGAAGCAAGATGGCACATTAAGGGGTCGTTTGATTGGAATATGATTTATATCGGTATAAGTTATGCCGGTATAAGTTATATTGGGATAAGTTATGCTGGGATTAGTTATGTTGGTGTTGTTGTTTATTCTTTGTTTGGTATGTTGTATTAAAAATGATAATTGCATAATTTATAAGAAGAAGGTATAAGTTATACCGGTGTTAATTACCCCACCTTTTATAAGGTATAAGTTATCCTAGAGTAAAAATTAACACCGGCATAACTTATACCTAGTTTACTAACCAAATAGTTTATTAAGGTGGTATTAAATATTTATACCACCCTTATACCTTCTTATATCTCATACCAAATGACCCCTAAGAGAATTTGGTGGCTTAGTCATCACATATGTGGGCCCCACACCCACTAAGACTAATAAAAACCTCTCTAAATCATTTAAAGAGATACATATATCTCTACAATGTAAGGAAGAATCTTCAGCAATTCATACGAGACTACTTAATATTATAGCAGCATGAAATTGCAATTTTAAGAGAGTATGGTACAATCTTTCTCAAGAATATCATACGGATTTTCCCTACTTTGATCCGCCCTTATGTTTTTTTCGTAAAATACGTGGGTTAGAGGGATTGTCAAGAGAATCAGCTCAGGTATGTTAAGGCTATCCCGTCTTTCCTTTTGGCATGATCCATACGATTATGTATTGTGCAAATGCCCAACTTTCATAAATGACTCTTCATAGAAGTGCTAGAGATGCTTATGTTCTTGATTCCTCATGTTCTTATTATATCTTCCATTCACGGGTCTCAGAAAATACGTCAGTTGATAAATCTTGTTTCATGTTATTAATCAAAGGCACATTGATCTTATGACATGTCGAGAAATCTTATTAACGCACTTCTTATGCATTTCATTCATTTATACATGTACATTGAACCTTGACCAAATGACACTATATATGTGTATGGGATATGGGAAAAGGTTACGACGTTATATATGCACCACTACCTGATCATCTGATACACGTTAATGATTTTGCTCGTAGTGGACGAGATGAGATGATTGGATGCCCTCGGAAGCTTGATGATGGTATATATGCATATACCTATGCATGGTATAATATTTATACGCATATACATGACATTATGGATATTAAATGATTCACAGAGCTATTCAGACTTACATATTGAGTCTTTTACTCTATTTTTCTCTCATGTCTATTATTTACCGATTTTCATTCCTTACATACTCTGTACATTATTTTTACCGACGTCCTTTTTTCTTGGGGACGATGCGAGAGTCCTCCAAATTCAACCTATAGGTCCCAATAGATAGGTTGAGAGTCCTCCAAGTAGGATATCGATTCAGCGGAAGGTGTTGGTGCGCTCTATTTTCTTCGGAGTTACTTATTCGGTCAGTATGATTTAGATGTGTATTAATTGGTATGGCGAGGCCCTGCCCTAACCTTTATAGTATTGATATACTCGTAGAGGCTTGTAGATATATGCCATGTATATGAAAGATTTTATGGCCTTGTCAGCCTATGTTCGGTGTACGAGTGAACATTTTGTAATGATCTGATAGGTCATTTTGATCATTTACGCTCGGATCCCCTATTAACAACTTCCCCGTGTCTATTTCTGCTATTGTGATTTGTTGGGATGGTTCATTTTGAGTTTTAGAGTGTTTTGGAATACATAGTCTCTAAATGTGAGTTTAAGACATAGAATTTGGACCATAGTCGGAACAGTGTGAGGACGACTCCTGGAATAGAATTCCCGTCGATTCCGTTAGCTCCATTGGGTGATTTTGGGCTTAGGGGCATTTTAGGATCATGTTTTGGAGGACCGTAGCTTATTTAGGCTTGAAAAGGCTAAAGTTAAATTTTTAGAGTTTCAGGCTGATAGTGGAATTTTTGATATCGGGGTCAGAATCTGATTCCGGAATTTGGAGTAGGTCTAGAGTGTTGAATATGACGTGTGTGCAAAATTTGGGGTTAATCAGAGGTGGTTTGGTTGGTTTCAGCATCGGTTGTAGAATTTTTGGGAATTTCAACTTCATTAAGTTTGGATTGGAGGGCGATTCATGGTTTTAGCGTTGTTCGATGTGATTTGAGGGCTTGACTAGGTTTGTATGATATTTTAGGATTGGTTGGTATGTTTGGTTGAGGTCCTGGGGGCCTCGGGTGAGTTTCAGATGCTTAACGGATGAGAATGTGGATTTAGGCAAATTCTGAAGTTGGCTGCTTTTGGTATTTTTGCACTTGCGGTCGGGAGGCCGCAAGTGCGGCCCCGCTGAAGAGAAGAAGGAGTTCATAGGTGCAATCATAAGAAAGAGGACCAGTTGTCGAAGATGCGACTCAAGAACCGCAATAGCGGAACCGCATCTATGAAGAATTGAGCATAGGTGCGCTGCTTAGGCAATTAATGAAATTCTGCAGATGCGGAGCCCTAGTCACAGAATCGAAATTGTAGGTGTGGTCCTGGGAGTGCAGATGCAGACATCACTGGGCAGAAAAAGGTAATTCCAAGGGTTAGAAGTTCATAATATCAAATTCGATTTTTAGCTTGGGAAAAGGCGATTTTGTGAGCTTTTTGAAGATGAAATCATTGGATAACTATTCCTAACCCTATTTCGATTATATTTCATCAATATCTAGTAATTTTCTCAATCTAATCAAGGAAAAATGGGAATTTGGGGGAAAAGATCCCCAATCGAGTTTTTGGATTTTGATCGGGTTTTAGGTGTCTGAATTGAATAATTTTTGGGCGTGTGATATCGTGAGTGAATGGGTATTCTAAATTAGTAACTTTTACCCGATTCTGAGATGTGGGCCTGAGGAGGATTTTTGGGTGTTTTCCTATTTTCTCGCCTTAGCTTTAAATTCATTAGATAAATTAGTTGCTTGTAGCTATATTTAGGTTATGTAATTAATTTGATAAGATTTGGGCCACTCGGAGTAGGATGGTCGTGGCCAGAGTGTGATATCAGATTGATTTTTGAGCTTGGTTCGAGGTAAGTGGCTTGCCTAACCTTGTGTGGGGGAACTCCCCTTTGGATTTTGGTACTGTTGTTATATGAATGCCGTGTACGTGAGGTGACGAGGGCGTACATGTGATAATTGTTGAGAAACCCCATTTCATTAAGTAAATAACTATGTTTTTCTTTTAATTGAGAAATACTAGTTCATGTATCCTCCTGCTTAGCTCAGGAAAGCATGCTTACGTGCCTTAACTGTTTTATCTGTTTTTACTACTTACTTGGATTCTGTGTAGCATGTTTAGGGTAGGATTTACCTATTTCATTGATACGACCTTGAATAGAACTGTAGACTTTCTGGCTGAGATTGTTGTGTATATTGATTTGGTTGTGTATTTACTTTGGGACTACGAAACGGTATTCCGGGAGATCCCCCTGCATTTTTAATTTGGGACTATGGAACGATATTTCGGGATGTCACCCTGTACATTTATATTTGGGACTATGGGATGGTGTCCCGGAAGATCCCCCTGTACATTTACGATTTGGACTACAGGACGGTATCACAGGAGATACTCTATACATTTACATTTGGGAATATGAGATATTATCTTGGGAGATCCTCCGTTGCTATCTCTGTGTACTGAGTTATTCTTTTTATGATTCCATTTTTCATTGACTGTTAGTATTTTAACTATACTGTCATATTTCATACTGTTTTCCTTGTATATATATGTGTAACCGGTATGCCCCTGACCTAATCTCGTCAATACTCTATCGAGTTTAGGCTTGACACTTACTGGGTACCTCTGTGTTGTACTCATGCCTTTTTCGGCACATGTTTTTTGTGTGCAGATCCAGGCTCTTCTGCTCATCCATACTATCCGTGAGGCGAGGCGATCTAGAGACTTCGAGGTAGATATGCTGCGTCCGCAGAGCTAGAAGTCCCTCTCTATTCTCCCTGCAGTTATTGACTTTTTGTATTTTTTTTCGTCTAGACTTCTGGAGTTAGAACACTTTGTACTTCTTTAGCTTGTGATTCATGAGTTTCCGAGGTTTGGGAATGCTATGTTCAGTTTGAGAGTGTTATTACTGTATATGCCATGTGTCATTTTAAACTCCTTTATTATAATACCTGTTAATTGTTAGTTTCGTATCTTTATTTCATTTTCCGCAAGTTGTTAGGCTTATCTAGTCGTAGAGACTAGGTGCTGTCACGATAGTTCATGGAGGCAGAACTTGAGTCGTGACAAGTTGGTATCAGAGCTCTAGTTTCATAGGAGTCATGAATCATAAGCCGATTTATTAGAGTCTCGCGGAATGGTACGGGGACGTCTGTACTTATCTTCAAGAGGCTATGTAACTATTAGAAAAATTCCACTTCATTTGATTCCTTGTCGTGTGAGATTATTGATATCGAAATTCTAAACCTCTGTACTCTACTCGAGCTGCTTTAGAGGAGCCACCAACAGCTCCAGCCGGAGTCCATATGCCTGATACGCTTACCGCTGCTACTATTCCAGCTCTCCAGGAGACCCTTGAATAATTCATGAGCATGTACTCCACTCTAGATCAGGAAGGGTTGATTCCTTTTGCTGCAACCGCATCTCAGGCCAGGGGAGGAGCACAAACTCCCGCCACCTGCACTCCAGAGCAGCGAGTTCAGGTTGATCAGATCCCAGAGGTTATACCGGTACTGCCTATAGGCCTAGCTCAGCCTGAGGGTAGGGCAACACTTTCAGAGGAGGAAAAGCGGAGGCTTGATAGGCACAAGAAGTATGACCCTCCTACATTCAGTGGTATAACATCAGAGGACGCTCATGGATTTTTGGATAAGTGCCACCGTATCCTCTGCACTATGGGTATAGCAGAGACGAGTGGTGTTTCCTTCACTGCCTTCCAACTTCGAGGGGCAACATATCAGTGGTGGCATACTTTTGAGTTGGACAGATCAACCGAGACAGCTTCCCTTTCATGGACCCACTTTTCAGATTTGTTTTTTAGGGAGCATGTCCCTTAGAGCCTTGGGGACGCATGGTGCGCAAAGTTTGAGCATTTGCGACCAGGGTTCTATGACTTTTTCGGAGTACGTTTCAGTGACTTGGCTAGACATGCCTCGACCTTGGTTTTCACAATTCAGGAGACAGTTTGCCAGTTTATTGAGGGGCTCATTCCCAACATCAGGTCGAGCATGGCCCGGGAGCTAGAGATGGATATTGCCTATCAGTAGGTGGTGAGCATTGCTAGGAGTGTAGATGGCATGCTTGCTTGGGATAAAGATGAGAGAGAGGCCAAGAGGTCTCGAGAGTCCAGCCATTATTCTGGTGCCCATGCCCCAACTGTAGTTCATCATGGTAGGGGTTATATGAGTCGCCCCGTTCATTCAGCTATTCTAGTAGCCAACGGTATTCCAGCTCCTCCTAGACCTCATGAGCCCTATTATGCACCTGTAGTATCTAGTGCGCCTCTTGCACGGGGTGCTTTTAGTGCCTTGCCCGAGCCAGTCACTGTCGCCACGTCCTTGTCGCGCCCCCTCTTTCTAAAGACAAAATCGGGTTTATGACATTTGGGAGGAAAACTCGTTCCCTTTTGGGAATTGGGTTTTGGAGTTTGAAGAGTTGCCACCTAATGATTAAGTGAATTAGGACACTAAGAAGGGTTTGATTTTGAAGAACCATATATTTGGGAAAGGGCTAGAAATTATCTCGAGGGGAAGGCGTTAGGCACCCCTCAAGATCCACTAGCGTGGTTCCCGGCCATGTTATAATTGTGACTTCATATAATAAAGTAAGCAATTAAGGGCTAAAATAGGCGGGATTCGCATATAACATTGCAAATAAGTTGAAACTTGAGGAAAAGTAAAGAGGGCAAAAATTTATGAAAAGATTTAAACAATTCTAAAGAAGTAGACGAAAGCAAGTAAAAGGGGGGGGGGGGGTCCTAGGTTTATGATTAATATGGATCACATCAATGTAATACCCAATAATCACTCCTCAAAAGAGAGCTACATGAGGTATTATCGAATCGGTCATCATATCCATATCTACCCTTCCCACCCCCGTTAAGGTTTTAAAGCGTGGAAGAATATCGTTACTTATTGCATGTTATTACCCGTCCCAATCCTATCACTCCCGGAGGCATTTGAGACTACTAATCCTAAAGGGGAGGGAGTTGGGGCCTTTCAGAGTTTTAAAAAGGATAAAAGTCTAGGCGACAAGCAAAAATACATAAACAGTTAGGGGGAAAACAAATAGCAATTAAGGCTCAAACAAGCCTCCTCACTTAAAAGAGCAAATATGGCATGACTTCAAATACTGGTGTGGTCTTAATTAAATAAAGCGTAGGATAGGCTGATTCATCACATATTTCTCAGATGAGGAGTCCAAATTAGCCCTATTTGGATGTAGTTTTATCAAAATTGACGCAATTAATTATCTACTAGTTTGCCTAAGTGAGACCTATAGGCATGACATCTAACATAGCATATTGATTTTAAGGAAAAGGTTGCTGGTTTTATAAACAGAAGGATCTACAGACTTTAAATGATCTTATGACTGATTTTAGATCCATAGATGAAATAGACAAAGCTAATTCAATTGATTTACTCCTATAGGCATGATTTCTAAGCGTCATTGGTTTAAAACAATTACATAAATGCAAGAGTCCTATAGGCATGATATCTAAAATGAAGTTGATTATAATTAAACCTATAACTATTTGCCGAATAAAATGTATATGCAGAAGTGCAGAAACCTAAGATCAGGACTTCTATATGCTGAACTTATAGGCATAATTTCTAAGATGCAGAAGTGCAGAATTTATAGGCATAAGTTCTAAAATGCAGAAAACTTACAGGCATGAGTTCTAAAATGCAAAATGCAGAAATTACAGGCATAAGTTCTAAAATGCAGAAATGCAGAAAACTTAGAGGCATGACTTCTAAAATGCAAAATGTAGAAATTACAGGCATGAGTTCTAAAATGCAGAAATGCTGAAAACTTATAGGCATGAGTTCTAAAATGCAAAATGAAGAAATGATAAATAACATATAGGCAAGTTTTCTACCCTTTGCATGCATTCATCCCCATCCCTTTCCACTAGTCGTCCCCAATCGTTATTACAAATTATTACAGACCCAAATGAATCAGAAAAGAAAAGTAAAAATAACATCAGAAGTTCCAGCTACATCCAAATAGCCTAATTCACACTCAAATTCCAACAATATGAGATAAACCAACTTCCAGGATCATATTTCAAAAAGCCTTTCTCATATTTGGGGAGTGTCAACGTTCCCAAGAGTCTCAAAGGGCTCCAGGCAGTGCTTAAACCCCAAACCATTGTGAAATTAAGATTAAAGTGCAGTGTGGAAATACCAGCCCTCAGATGTCCAAGTTCACAGGGAACTCAAGGTCCCAAAGCAATGCTCATAAGAGGGGGCCAGAACTTAAGAGTCTAAGAATAAGCGTAAGTGCATAGATGGGGAATTAGGGAGAGACATGGTAGGCTGGTGGTCATGCCCAGCAATTGGGAATGCTGGCACACCCCTGACCAGCCTATTAGCCAACATTAGGAGTTAGGATCCATTGTGGATCAAGTTATGGCCTGGGCAGTAATTAGGATACTGCCAGGCCAAGAACCTTAACTCAAACATATAGAAGGGGATAGGGGTAGGGATTCACAATAGAAACAGATACAAGGAAGAACATAATTAGCATAGATCATTGAACATGAGCAGTAAAGCAAACAAGAGTGCTTAGACTGTAAAGTAAACACATAGGGATGATACAGAAAACTAAATGAAAAGCATACCAGTTTCAAAGGAAAACAACTAAGAAAATAGTAGTCTTGAGAGAGTCAAGTTACAAAAAAGGTGATTCCAAAATATCTCAAGAAAAATATGGTGTTGAATTCAAAACAGTATTGCAAGTGTGCAAGTACTAAATTGAAAGACTCGTAGTGAAGGTGAAATAGTAAGATGTGCGTTGAAGTTCTAAGGTATTAAACTCGAAGTGTGGATGTGAAAGTATTGAATTGGAAATGTAGATGTAAAGTCCGGTCTCCTAAAGTGCAGAAGTCCAATCCTTTATATAGTGCAAAGAAAACTAGTAAGAAAGGTAAAGAAATCATTGAACTCAGTCTCCCTTTGTTTAAGGGATACTGATACTAACGGGTAGAAAATAGTTAAGGAAAGGAATTTCTAATTAAACCTTTCAAAGTCGCACAAAAGGGGTAAATATATAGAATTTATTTAAGGAAAACAGTCAATGGTACACGGTTTGTGCCAAATATGGTAAGGGAATCAATTAAATAGCCATGAAACCAAAATTGCAAGTTCAATTGAATGAACCAAGTCAATAAAGGTAAATGAGGTTCAATCGAAGGAAAATCAGTGACAGTTTATCAGCCTTATTATGGGGATTTCAGAATCAATCACTTAGTAGGTGAAAACTTTTGAAAGAGAAATTTCTCATATATAAAGCACACAGATCAACTAAAAGAATCGTTAGGTTATTTAGAGAAAGAGTTTAACACTGAAAGTCTCAGAGTCGCAATCAAAAGAGATTCAAGTTTAATTACAAACTCACAGTGAGTCTGAAAGCCTAGGGTCCCAAAGTGGAACCCTAGTACCACTTGTCAAAGAAACCCCAAAACTTAGGGTTTTGAATAGAGTCAGACAATAGACGATGAGCAAACAAGTCATTAAAAAGAGGCTTAAAGACTTATGAGAGACAAACATACATAATAAAAGATCACTGATTCAAAGTCATGAGACCATGTTTGAGAAAGCTCGGAGTTAAAAGAAGTTCAGAAGAAAGAGATGATACGAGTTTTTTAAACAATAGTACAGAAAAATATGCTTAGCAGGAACACAAACAAAACTCAGTAAAGCGACCAAAATCAAGGATTCAACCATAAACGCATATAGCGAAGAGCGAGGAAAACAACACAAATTAATATGCGAGCATAAGATTAACAGCCAAGATAGAAGAGTCTTGCATGATAGAAAAGAAACAAGAGAGCAAACTCATGTGTAATAAGAAGAAAACATACGAGCATAAAACATACATAAAGAAAGAACAAGAAGAATTAGAAAAATATATGAAGAAACCTTTTTAGAAACCCTAAAAATCGAAGTTGAATAATTTTGAAAAGGAAATTTGGGGAAAACCTTTAAAATGTCAAACAACGCTCAGTCATGTCACAGATCTAAAAGAAATAAGCAAGTACAGAACCTTAGACGGTTTAGAGTTGTAGATAAAACTCTAGAATGAGAAAGGTCTTGAGGAAAGTCAGATCCTGAGTCGAAGAGACTCATATTGCTCGAACACCCCGGAATAATGGCCGGAGAGGCCATAGATCTACATATCTGAGAAAGATCTAAAGAGATCCATTGATGTCGGGCTCCAGAATCTCGAGCAGCTTAGGTTTAAAGGTGGGAAAGGGTGAGCATAAGTCATCCATGGCTTGGAACGCCATGGATTCCGGTGGAATCGTGGTAGAATAAGGTGGGAATCGATTAGGGTTTTAGAGAGGCTAGAGAAGGTTTGAGAGATGAAGAGAGTTCAAAGGCGAATTATCTGATAGAATGAATTAGGTTTTGGGCGGTATGTGAATTAAAAAGGAAAGGGGGAATCTCGGCCGTTGATCAAAATGATCAACGACCTGGATTAAAGGGGAGCCGAGTGGGTTTTAAATTGGGTCGTTGATTGGGTTATAATTGGAATTGGGTTGGTTTTAATTTGGGGCAGAATTGGGGGTCAAATTGAGGCTAAAATTGAAAGGAAATGAGTCTCTAATTGAAATAGAAATAGAAATAGGCTACATGTTAAATAGCCAATTTTTGCCTTTTCATTTTATAAAAATAGTAACAATGATTTTAAAAACAAATTAAAAGCACTGAACTAATTAATAATACATAAATCCAAAAATACCGGAAATAATTTTATAATTGTAAAATGCTGTTAATCGTAAAATAGGCTATAATTGCAATTATATGCAATTTAGTTTTAAAAATACCAAATAAATTTGTAAAAATATACAAAAAATCACCTTAATTATATTTTGGTGTAAATTTGAAAATAGAAATAAATTATTCACCAAAATAATAATCTTGGGAACAATTATTGGACTTTGCACTACTAGAAATAGACAATAAATTGATTTAAAAATCTTCAAAAACTAGCAAAAAATACCAAAACTCTTAGGCATGCTTATATATGCATGTACATGCTATTTTGACAATATTTTGTATGTAAAAACAAATAGGAAAAATTGGGTATCAACAGCTGCCCCTCTTTACAAGGGAAGGATGAAAAAGTTGTCGGGTAAAGATATGATGGCCAATTTTGACCGCATGAAATGATTTGAAGAATTTTGACCGAGCTCTGGCTCCTGAGATGCCTACATATCCCTAGTCATACAGGAATTAGGCCATATGTAGTTCAGGATCCATTGGCAAGATATGCCGATGGGGATTTTCCAAAAGCGGATGCGATGTTCAGGTTGAGAAGGATGGTCAGAGTCTGATAGGCTGCGGGACCTGGAGGGGGATTGCTCCTACCGAGACGGTCGTTGCTAGCCAGTGTACCTACAAATGAATAATACCAGCATATATTGTGCATAAATTTAAACGTGATGCAAGTTCCCATTGGACCATAAACGCTATCTTCGGACGGTTAGGATGACGTCCTCTGAGTATGACGTCCTGGTCCATGAAGCGTATAATAAAGGATTCGCAAGCTATGAAATAATTTTCTCGGGCTATGAGGATGATGCCTCAAAACTATGATGCCTTTGAGTAATGATATGCAAAAAATAAAAAATGGGGTCCTCAGGCTATGGCATGGCGTTCCCGGGCTATGAAAATGGTGCCTCCGAACAATGACACCTTTGGGCAATTTGGCAATCTTTCAGCCCATGAAATGCAGAAGGTGGCGTTCTTTCAGATGATGCAAGACACAAATGACAGGGTGGCGGTATTTTAGCCGTGCAAGATGGATAAAGTGGCGATATTCCAGCCATGCAAGAAATAATCAAGTGCCGATGTTTCAGCTAGCAGATGTAAATAAAAGTGGCGATATTTCAGCCGATGCAGGATTTAAATAAAGGTGGCGATATTTTAGCCATACAGACATAAATAAAAGTGGCGATATTTCAACCGATGCAGGATTAAGATAAAGGTGGCAATATTTCAGCCATGCAGATGGAGGTAGAGCTTAACCTCAGAAGGCAGAATGGTAGCCTTATGCAATGCAGGGAAATGCAGGATGGAGGTAGAGCTTAACCTCAGAAGGTAGAAAGGTAGCCTTATGCAATGCAGAGAAATGCAGGATGGAGGTAGAGCTTAACCTCGGAAGGCAGAAAGGTAGCCTTATGCAATGCAGAGAAATGCAGGATGGAGGTAGAGCTTAACCTCGGAAGGCAGAAAGGTAGCCTTATGCAATGCAGAGAAATGCAGGATGGAGGTAGAGCTTAACCTCGGAAGGCAGAAAGGTAGCCTTATGCAATGCAGAGAAATGCAGATGGAGGTAGAGCTTAACCTCAAAAGGCAGAAAGGTAGCCTTATGCAATTCAAGAAATGCAGATGCAGACAAAGCTTAGTCTCGGAAGGCAGAAAGGTAGCCTTATGCGATGCAGAAAATAAAGGCGAATAGTAATGAAATCTCTTAGCTAATAGATGATAGCTGATAGTTGATTGCTGTATTGTGGATGCTAGGAATGTAGCGTACGGATAACAATTGCAAATAGGTGATGATTCTAAGAGTTGTATTCCTAAAGAAGTATGAGTGTGTAATTGTATCTGATGATTCTATGTCTTGGGTGCCTGCATCCAAACAAAAATTGTGAGTTTTGTAAGGGGGGAAGGTTAGCTCGTCTTCCCGTGGACTTCGCTTGTCCTGCTCGGCTCTTGTTTTCATTAGGGTAGTCGCTAAACAAGGAAATTTTGATAGTAGTCATGCATGATTTAGTAATGAAATGTATCATATATACATAATTAAAGATAGTTTTCTTTAGATGAACCGATGACTGTGATGCGGTTCAAGACATTCCAACCTTTCTCGCTCTGGAATTTTGAGGGTCCTCCTCAAAATTTTGCCCCAGTTTACTGGGCTGGTGCTTCTGACGGTTGCGTGTGATGAATGGCTGGAAATCACTTTGGAATTTTGAGGGTCCTTCTCAAAATTCTGCCCCAGTTTCCAATATCGGGGGAAATGAAAATTTTATTGAATTGTGATCGAACCCATAGGGCTGCCTACATATCCCCTCTTAAATGGGAATCAGGTCAAGCGCAGTTCAAATTACATAAGAAACTCATAAATGGTTACACATAGTATCGCTTGACTGTATCTAAATTTATCGGCTTTGGCGAAACTTCTCCGTCCATTTATGCAAGTATAAGGGCTCCTCTGATTAGAACCCGATGAACTATGTACGGACCTTGCTAGTTGGGAGAGAATTTCCCTTTGGCTTCATCTTGATGCGGGAATATTTTCTTCAACACCAGTTGACCCGGTGTAAACTATCTTGGCTTGACTCTTTTGTTTAAAGCTCTAGACATTCTGTTCTGATAAAGTTAACCGTGGCAAACCACATTCATTCTTTTTCCATCTATAAGAGCTAACTGCTCGTAGCGACTTTTTACCCATTCTGAATCGTCAAGTTCTGCTTCCTGTATGATCTTCAGAGAGGGAATCTCTACTTCGGCGGGAATGAATGCCTCTGTACCATAAACCAACATAAAGTGCATTGCCCCGGTTGATGTGCGAACTGTGGTACGGTATCCTAATAAAGAAAATGATAACTTCTCATGCCACTACTTATGCTTTTCTATCATTTTCCTCAGTATCTTCTTGATATTCTTGTTGGCCGCTTTTACAGCTCCATTCATCTGAGGTCTGTAGGCTGTAGAATTCTTGTGTTTGATCTTGAATGTTTCACACATTGCTTTCATCAGGTCACTATTGAGATTAGAACCATTATCAGTAATGATTGACTCTAGAATGCCGAACCGACAAACGATACAGTCGCAGACAAAGTTTGCCACGAATTCCTTAGTCACTGCCTTGTATGATGCTGCTTCAACCCATTTGGTGAAATAATAAATTCCCACTAGAATGAACCTATGTCCGTTTGATGCAACATGCTCGATAGGTCATATAACATCCATTCCCCAAGTGGCGAACGGCCATGGCGAACTTGTTGCATTAAGCTCATTAGGAGGCACCTTTATCATGTCTGCATGTATCTGACGGCGATGGCACTTTCGGACATACTGGATGCAGTCTATTTCCATAGTCATCCAAAAATAACCAGCTCGAAGTATTTTCTTGGCTAAGACAAAACCATTCATATGTAGGCCGCAAGTCCCTGCATGGATTTACTCCAATAGCCTGGATGCTTCCTTTGCTTTGACACACCTTAACAACCTCAAATATGGAGTCCTTCTATACAAGATTCCTCCACTCTGAAAGAAATTGTTGGATAACCTTCGAAGTACGCACTTCTGAGTAGCATTTGCAAGTTCTGGATATTCTCATATTGCCAAATATTCCTTGATATCGTGAAACCAAGGTTTCCTATCCGCTTCTTCCTCGACATAAGCACAGTAAGCTGGTTGATCATAAATCTTTATCGGGATAGGATCAATGAAATTCTTATCTGGATGCTGAATCATAGTTGATAGGGTAGCCAATGCATTGGCAAACTGATTCTGAACTTTTGGGACATGCTGAAACTGTGTCTTTGTGAATCTCTTCCTCAACTCATGTACACGATGCAGATAAAAGAGTATCTTGGAATTCTTGGTTGCCTATTCTTCTCAGACCTGATGTATAAGCAGGTCCAAATCTTCGATCACTAGCAATTCCTGAATGTTCATGTCAATGGCCAGCTTGAGCCCTAAGATGTAGGCTTCGTATTCGGCCATGTTGTTGGTGCAGGGGAATCTGAGCTTCGCAGACACCAAATAATGCTGACCGGTTTCTGATACTAGGACATCTCCTATCCCAACAATTTTGAAGTTTGCTACTCCATCGAAAAACATTCTCCAACCGTCATAGGATTCTGCAATGTCTTCTCCTATGAAAGATACCTCTTCGTCAGGAAAATACGTCTTTAGAGGCTCGTATTCTCCATCTACGGGATTTTCAGCAAGATGATATGTCAGTGCTTGTCCTTTTACTTCCTTCTGAGTCACGTAAGCAATATCGAATTCACTCGGCAGGATTTTCCACTTGACTAGCTTGCCAGTGGGCATGGGCTTCTGAAAGACATACTTCAGCGAATCCATCCTTGATATGAGATAAGTGGTATAGGCACATAAATAATGCCTCAACTTCTGAGCTACCCAAGTCAGAGCACAACAAGTGCGCTCTAATAGCGAATACTAGGCCTCGTACGGGGTGAACTTCTCGCTGATATAGTAGATGGCCTGCTCCTTTCTCCCTATTTCATCATGTTGTCCTAGAACACAACCGAATGCTCCATCCAATACCTCAATTAGAGCAATAGAGGTTTACCTGGTTCGAGGCGGAACCAAAACTGGCGGTGTTGACATGTATTCCTTTATTCTGTTGAAGGCTTTCTGACAGTCATCAGTCCATTTGGTTGTGGCGTCTTTCTTTAACATCTTAAAGATTGGCTCACAAATGACAGTGGATTGAGCTATGAATCGACTGATGTAGTTGAGTCTCCCCAGGAAACTCATCACGTCCTTCTTGTTCCTTGGTGGTGGAAACTCTTGAATGGCTTTGACCTTTGAGGGATCCAACTCTATCCCTTGGCGACTTACAATGAAACCAAGTAGTTTTGCGGCTGGAACCCCGAATGCACATTTGGCGGGATTCAGTTTCAGGTTGTACCTTATTAGTCTGTTGAAGAACTTCCTCAAATCTTCCATGTGGTCAGTGGCTTTCTTGGACTTGATGATGACATCGTCTACATACACCTCGATCTCTTTGTGTATCATGTCATGGAAGATAGTAGTCATGGCCCTCATGTAAGTGGCCCCAGCATTGTTTAACCCAAACGTCATCAACTTGTAACACTACATCCCCTACGACATAATGAAAGCAGTTTTCTCCGCATGTTCCTCATCCATCCATATCTGATGATACCCAGCAAAATAATCGATGAAAGATTGCAGTTCATGCTTGGTGCAATTGTCGATTAGAATGTGTATGTTTGGCAAGGGGTAGTCGTCTTTCGAACTAGCCCGGTTGAGATCCTGATAGTCGACATAGACTCTAACCTTTCCGTCCTTCTTCGGTACTGGCATAATATTGGCTAACCATGTTGGATACTCTACTACCCTGAGAACCTTGGCTTTGACTTGCTTGGTGACTTCTTCCTTGATTTTCAAACACATGTCAGGTTTGAACTTCCTGAGCTTCTGCTTTGTCGGGGGACATGTCGGATCGGTGGGCAGTTTGTGAGCTACAATAGATGTACTGAGACTAGTCATGTCATCATACGACCAGGCGAATACGTCCTCATATTCCCTTAGAAATTCTGTGTACCCTTTCTTTTCTGATGGTGAGAGATGAACACTGATGCATGTTTTTTTGACATTCTCTGTATATCCCAAATTAACAACCTCAGTCTCGTCCAGATTGGACTTAGGTCTATTCTCAAAATCCTCAACCTCTTTAATAACCTCTTATGGTATATCATCTTCTTCTGAGTTTATATCTGTTTGTTGCGTTATTTCGTTGCAAGTACACTCGTCAGTTCATCAAGATAAGTAATAGTAATGCTGTGTAGATAAATAAAGTAAACGATAAAAGGTAATAAGAGCGAGATTTATAAGAAACTGAAATGCTTTGATAGATTTCATAATTATTTTGAACATTGGAGCTCTTATTTCGAAATTAAAATGCGAAAAGAAAGTCAACTAGAAAAAAATAAAGATGATGCATGGTGCTTTGTTCAGCCTTGCTACCCCGAAGCCTTTCGGGCCTTGGTGGTTCTGATGGACCGAATTTGGAGGCGTGCTCCTTGGCCTACAGCTTGTATGGAAGGGCCTTCCTCCCCCCTCCTCGAAAATGACACAACAGTCCATATTATCATCTTCCAAAAATAAATTCCTCATTGCCGCCAGTGCTTCCTCTTCTTCCGACCCATATATGACATCAGCTAGCTAGAAAGTCTACTCGAAGCGAGGTATCAGATGCTCCAGTGGGTATTAGGGACTGCGCCATGGTGGCGACCAGTGGTTGAACTCTTCCCAAGTGTATTCATATCCCAAACAAAAAGTGGTATCATACTACTTCAGCTTGATATGTTTGGCGATTCCCTGGAGGTTCTTGTCGAGTGCCTTGCTAGGTTCGTATCCACACCAATTCAATATACTTTCAATTTTGTTATCCCACCATTTATCTTTGTCCGTGGCATTGACTCGCTTGATGTGATGGTAGGTTTCTCCGCCTATCTTCCTTCTTACTCTGATTGCAGGGAGGGTCTGGTGGCTGTATATGGGATTGCTACCGTCGCCATGAATAATCACCTCTTGGTGATTCCACTCAAACTTCACTTCCTGATGCAGGGTTGAGCTACAGCTCCAGCGGCATGAATCCATGGCCGTCCCAATATCAAGTTGTAAGACGCCGAGATGTCTATTACTTGAAAATCAACGTCAAACCAAGTTGGTCCCATTTGCAGACACAAACTGATTTTCCCAATAGTGGACCTTTGGGAACCATCAAAAGCTTTGACATTGATGACTCCATCCTTGATCTCATGCAGGCTCTTTCCCAATGTTCTAAGAGTTACCAATGGGCAAATATTAAGGCTGGACCCTCCGTCAATCAGAATTCTGGTGATGAAATAATCCTCGCACTGTATAGTGATGTGCAATGCTTTATTGTGGCTTAGCCCTTCCGTCGGTAGCTCATCTTCGTGGAAAGTGATTTTATGACTCTCCAATACTTGCCCTGCCATGTTTGCCATTTCTCCTCCAGTTATGTTGTTGGGTAAATATGCCTCACTTAGTATATTCCTCAAGGCTTTCTTATGTGCGTCGGAGCTTTGTAGCAAAGCTAGGATGGAGATCTGTGTCAGTGTTTTATTTAGTCGATCAATGACCGAGTACTCCTTTGCTTGTATCTTCCTCTAGAGATCATCGGGTCCAGCTTCAATAGGCCGTCCAGGGGCCTGCTTAGTTGATTCAGCTAAATGTTCCGGGGTATAAACCTTGCCAGTTTTTGTCATACCCTGTGCCATAACTACTTCTTCAATTTTGGCTTTACCTTTTCTCCTTGCCTCAGCTATGTAATCCCAAGGTATGGCCTTCGTATAGAATGGTGCCATGACTGACATTGCCACAGGAATGGGTACCCTTACTTTGGGAGGTAACACAACAACTTCAAATGGCGCAGGTGCCTTTGGGGACCCAAACTCGACCTCAATTAGTCCTGCCGTATTTGCAAAAGATGGTGTTTCAAGATCAAGTGGTATGGACATGTTCACTTCAGCGTCTTCAGATGGCTAGATCTGGACTACAATTGGATTAAGTGTGACTGTTGGTTTCTTTGGCTCGTCACCTTCAGTGATCAATCCGATCGATCCTTTTGTCACTCCCCAAAATCCGAGGAGCGCGACCGGCGCTCAACCGAGTAAACCCGACTGAGCAAGCCTGGCAGGTTGCATGCATACTACCCAACCTAACCGATAATTAAATAAGGGATGGACTTCATTCAAAATACTTACTAAGTATTCTATTAACAATTCCATTTCATTTAAATTAGCCGCTTAAATCATAATTATCAAATATTACAAGTTTTGTAAATCATTGCCAAATATTCAAAATTTCGACCTTAATTTACAATATCCAACACAACCCACAACCTGTCTACGGAGCCTCTAAGTATAACTGAAGAATAATACAAAAATGATGGCAACAAGGCTCCGGCTATACCTTATACAAATACAGAAATAAAACTCCGGGAAGAACAGCGACATAAGCCACGCAAGGCCCCGAGGGGAAGGGGGCTCACCAATATAGCTGATGGAAAGTAGAGGCGGTGCTACTACCGGTGGACTGAAGTGCCTACTATAGCTCCACCTACAGTCATAACACAAATGTAGTGCCCCCGGCAAAAGGGACGTCAGTACATTTGAATTGTACTGGTATGTATAACAAACCTTACCTTGAGTAACCTCAAGCCATACACAAGTATTGAACAATAGAAGGAAACAACAATTGAGTATACACGAGGAAGACAATCACGACAAACAAGTTAACAAACTCTCCTTTCCCTATCATCATTTACACATTTTCAATTTCACAATGTTCTCATATTTCATTTCAATAGTGATAGAAGGAAGCAACAATTGAGTACACACAAGGAAGACAATAACGACAAACAACTTAACAAACTCTCCTTTCCCCATCATCATTTCCACATTTTCAATTTCACAATGTTCTCATATTCCATTTCAATAGTGATATCGATCACTTTTTTTCCACCCTTATTACCTCGGCCACCCTTATCACCACAACCCTCACCTTATTACTTCGTGTTGCGGCGCGCAACCCGATCCCATCGTACATTTCACAGTTCACAAACAACACAACCACAACAACAATTCACATAGAACAACAACAATAATAATTCACAAGGACAACCACAACAACAATTCACGTAGAACAACCACAACAACAATTCATATAAGGTTTAGGTGACTATCCACATCATTTCCATCTTTTTCAACAACCCGTTATACCATTTAGAGCACAAAAATAGTTCTCCACGACTATCCACAAGGGATGTTATCACAATTATTTCAATTTCACCAATTACGATTCCCCTCTATCATATGTTCCACAGTCCTTGCCGCATAACACATTCACAATCACAACTTAGTTTATTGCCATTTACTTGCACAGTCATATTGGATGTCTTAACCAACAACGCATAAGGCACAATATGTACATGAATTCACAAATAGTTCACACAAGTAAACACATCCTGTTCACAAGAGTTTAACTTCACAACTAATTCATGGAGACATCACATACCAAGTATTTGAACCCCAAACAAGGCGATTTTACAAAGGTTAAGGTTAGCCATACATACCTGAAGCTGGATTCCTTTCTAATTCCTACTTCCAATTCACCAAAATAATCTAGCAACGTCAATATAGTACACGAATCAATACACATAACTTAGAATTGAAGTTCAAAATTGTTAGTCAAACTCATTTAGGTTATCAACCCCTCTTTGCATACTTCTTTACTCCTACCCAATCCCTCCTACTAGATTTTAGGTTTTAAAGAACATGCATGTGTATTTAAACTTCCATTTTCAAGGATAAGTTCATGAGAATTCCCCCTTTTATTTAAAAGTTTAAAATCAATGAAAAAGGGTTGGGGATTCTACCTGCAAGAGTGGAGATGAAGACAAGTAGTTGGAATTTTCCGGGCTTGGATGACTTTGAAAAATCAGTTGAAGAGGATGAGACTCTCTCTCTCAAGAACCCTCTCTTCCTTCTCTCTAGTTCTACCCAGAAAATGTGTAAAAATGAAGTGTTGGGTCGTTTTATTGAAGAAGAGATCGGGTTGAAAAATTAGAAAATCTAGAGCCGAGTCGGGTCTGCGGTCGCACTCTGCGATCGCAGAGTGGAAATGCGGTCCGCATAATGGACCGCAGAAGTGCTCCAAAAACCTGACTTCTCTGCCTGGGTTTACGACAGAAATGCGGTCCGCATTTCAGTTCTGCGGTTGCATAATGCGCCGCAGAATTGACCTCCACAAATCCCTGAGGAACTTATGCGATGATTATGCTGTCCGCATATTGGTTATACGGTCGCATAGTAGACCGCATTTTCAACTTCAATTTTGACAATTCTTCTGCTTCACTCTGCGGCAGGAATGCGGTCCGCATAGCTGATCTGCAACCGCATTCTGGACCGCATGTATGACAATTTTCTGGAAACTTGATTCTTTTGATTTTTAAAGCTTAGATCACTACCAAGGGTCCGAACCGCGGCGAGCAAGCTCGCCGCAAATAATTCTACACATTCCTAACACATATTTGGACCTTGGCACTATGAGCTACTAGGTTTTAAGCACAAAATTTTACGGGGCCTTACATCCTCCCCCACTTAAAATCATTCGTCCTCGAATGAGGATTTTTGAAAATCAGTTGGTTTGAAAAACATGATATGCAAACTCTCAAAATTTTCACTAACTCCCATATTTTTAGAAAAATTTCGCCAGAGCTTCCTTTGTATTATGGACATATCTACTAGTCAGAGAGCCCCCGAAACACATTTCCAAGAACCATTACACAACTCCTATCATCCCTACAATTGGTATACAATTCATTTCCTCAACACTTGCACATATTCAATCACTTGACACATTCTTGCACATAGTTTGATTACTACAATGAATCCCATATACTTTAACCTCTCCGATTCACTATACTCATGTAAATTAATCATTACCAACCTATACTACCATAAGCCAATTACTCATCACATGAGTTCTTACCAAACTTTTCATTTACCAAGATGGGTTTGCATATGACTCAAATAATCAAAACACATAAAAATTTTCGGCACAACTTGAAGAATTCCAATAGTAAAGCATTTAGGGGAAATATGGGGTGTCTTTGCACTAATGAAACACAACATAAGTTTGCTTAGAGATAAGAGTTCGCACGATCACTACTAGACTTGTTCAAACAGGTGGGCATATTTTTCTTTCATTTCATATTCCGCTTCCCATGTGGCTTCCTCAACTCGATAAAGCACCACAATATTTATATATCAATGACAAGAACCTTAGCATTATAAACACCACTTTATCAGGATGATACCTAGGCATTGACTGCATATTCTTAAATCATATCATCTAGAAAGTACAATATTTTATTTCCACAACACTCTAGACCTCCAATGGCCTCTTACATTTTCAGACTTCGCCAGAATACATTCACATGAACAATTTCAACACCTGAACTTACTTCGCGAGGGTAATGGGGAGATATCTTACATAAGCTAACTATCTACTAACTTCACCTTCAATAATTTCCACTGGGATGATACAAAATTGACCTCCACCTACTTTCTTGGACATAGACATGTGAATCCACAGAATATAGGCGAACAACTATGGGGACACTTCATGCTCCTAGTGCGGCCTATTGTGGGATAAACTTATGCTACCTTTATTATCAGCTCATATACATATACAGGGGAAAACATTGAGAATAGCCAGCTCACCCTCCAAACTCTAAATCTCTAGGCGAACACTCATACTAAACCCTCGATGACCTTCAAAAATTACCCTAGGATGGTCTATCATGAACTGACCATGAATTACCTATCAAATATATATGTGATCACACTATGAAGCTTCATCGTTGACTCGTATGAACTTACAACACTCAATGTGTCATGCCCCAAATCGAGGGACATGACCGGCGCCCGACCGGGTAGCCCCAATCAAGCGGACCTGGGTGCCTTTCCTAACCCACGTGTTACCCCTGTATTTTTCATT